>VZRV01000993.1:1405060-1520846 GCA_013398115.1 Falcunculus frontatus | reverse complement strand
GCAGTCCAGTTCCAGTCAGGAGGAATATTTAGATGGGGAGTGGGCTTTGTTAGCTGAAGTTCTTTATATAATTTTGCCATAATGGCCAAGATGCTTTTTAAACACTTTTTAAGCCATTACCCATAGCATTTCAGTTTCTTGCAAGGTATTAATTCAAATGTATGTCCAAAATCTACTATTCTTGCATTAAAAGAATAAAGATACTCCTGAGTCTAAATGTGGGGTCATAGTGGTGATGATCTTCATATATTAGCGAACAAGATCTCCCTGCCTTGGAAATGTGAGTTTATAGTTCAATGTCTGGGCTACAGTCACTGCCAAAGATTGATTTCTTTCTGATACTATCTAAAACAACCAGAAAAGGAGAAAGTGAAAACAAGAACTGATTAGTTAACTTTTTATCCTGAACATAAATCCCTGAAGAATGCAAAGAACTTCCACGAAGGTCTCCTATAACAAGGCATGAAAACTTTTTTTGTTGTAATACATCTCATCAGGAATGAAAGCCATAAACACACTTAACTGCCAAGCTAAGGAAATCTAATCATTAGCTGGACTGCTTAGCAAATGGTCCATTTTAAGTGGTTCAATTCACAAGTCACTTAGGGCTGACAACACAGTAGCAAATGCAGGAGGGACTGGGTAGTCAAATCAGGAGAAAAATGATCAGTGATACTTAATGGAGGTAAACCGATACAATAATGAATCCTTAGCAAATGGACCTTAAATGCAACAGCACCTGCATGTTAAAATATGTTATGAGAAACCTCATGAATAGTATCCACACTGTTTGCATATCAAGATTCAATGTTTATTTGGTTTTACATTCTAGTTCCAGCTTTCTGCAGTAACAGAAAATTCACTCTAGAAATGTCAGTGAAGCTGGAGCTTCTAAATTTCTTGAACACTTTGAAAGTTACAAACTCATAATATTAGTGGTATTTCCAAATGGGATGTGAAAGTATTGTCTGGTTAAGTTGTGGACTGTTTTGTTCTGTGATACCTTTAATTTTCTTTGTGTTAACTTGTATGTGTTGTTTTGGATTTGTGATGAAAACAGTATTGGTGATACAGGGATGTTTTATTTATTTATTGCTGAACAGTGCTTGCACCATGTATTGGGTTTGCTTGACGAGGTTTAGTAGTAGCAGGGCTTTAGGGGTAACTTTTTTCAGAAGCTGCTAAAAGTTTCTCCATGTGTAACAGAGCCAATGCCAGCTGATTTCAGGGTGGACCCACTTGGCCAAGCCAAGCCCATCAGTGACAGTTGTACAGCCTCTAGGATAACATCATTAAAAGCAGGATAAAAACCTGTGCAACAGTAGTTGAGTGAGCCAGAGAGAGGAGCGAGAACATGTGACAGCAATAGCTCTGCAAACACCAGGGTCTGTGCAGAAATAGGGGGAGGAGGTAACCCAGGAGCCAGAGCCGAGATTCCCCTGCAGCTCATGGTGAAGACCATGGTGAAGACCATGGTGAGGCAGCTGTGCCCCTGACATGCTTTAGGAAAGATACTCCTCAGCTGAGTGCCCTCGCCAAGACTCTCCAAAACCATGCATTAGTCTCTTTCACTCTCTCCCACAACCTGTGCTGAGGCGGGATGGAGTTGAGAATTGGAGGCACAAAAAGCAAAGATCACAGGTCGAGATAAAAAAAAATTATGGAAACAGCAATGAGATAAGAAAATGAAATAACACTAATGGTAAGTAACAGCAATGATATTAATAACAAAAGTATACAAAAGAGAGAGTGATTCACATGCAAATATGCTGACCCCAGATCTCATGACAATGAAAACTATTGACTTTCTCCCCGCCTCCATATTTTTCTTGACTGGAAGGAATGCTCTTCTTCTCCAAAGCGAGAGAGTCCCCTTCCCCTCCACCCCTGGCAGCACCATAAGGTGGTGTCGAATAACATTAGAGTCCTGGCCATGCTGCCTCCCAGCTCGTGCAAAAATTAACCCTGTCCTGGCCAAAGCCAAGACACCCCTGCAGCCATGAAGGTCCACAGGGGAGTAGATATTCACCTTCAGCCAGTGGAGGACCCCACACTGGAGCAGGGAAAGAGTGGAAGGAAGGAGTGGCAGAGATGATGTGTGATGAACTGACTGCAGCCCCCATTCCCTGCCCCCTGAGCCTTGGTGGGGGAACACAGAGAGAAAATTGGGACTAAAATGAAACCCAGGAAAAAGGGAGGGGTGAAGAGAAGGTGCTTTGATGATTTGGTTTTGTTTCTCATTATTCTACTGTGATTTGATTGATAATAAATGAAACTACTTCTCCAAGTCAAGTCTGTTTTTCCCATGACAGTAACTGGTGAGTGATCTCTCCCTGTCCTTATCTTGACCCATGAGACTTTATTTATATTTTCTCTTCCCTGCCCAGCTGAAGAGGGGAATTGATAGAGTTGCTTCAGTGGGCACTTGGCATTAGCCGTGGTCAACCCACCACCCAATGTCCAGGATGTCTCTGTTTCTTGTACTGTCCATCCCAGGAAGTAAGCTGGGGATCCACAAGAATTTGGGAGGGGTCACAGCTGGGACAGATGACCCAAACCAATCAAACAGATATAAGACTGTAAGAAGAACATGGATCTGTTGGAATGAGGCCAGAGGGGGTCCACAAAGATGATCAGAGGTTTGGAGCACCTCTCCTATGAAGACAGGCTGAGAGAGTTGGGGTTGTTCAGCCTGTAGAAGAAAAGGCTCAGAGCAGACTTTCCAGAAGCCTTCCAGTACCTATGAGGAAGACGGAGAGAGACTTTTGACAAGGGCATGGAGGGATGGGACAAGGGGAAATGGCTTTAAACTGAAAGAGGGTAGGTTTTGATTAGATATTAGGATGAATCTTTTCATCATTAGTATAGTGAAACATTGGAATAAGTTATCCAGAGAAGTTGTAGATGTCCCATTTCTGGAAGTGCTCAAGGCCAGGTTGGATGGAGCTTTGAGCTGCTTGCTCGAGTGGAAGGTGTCCCTGCCTGTGGCAGCAGACTTGAACTAGCACATCTTAAGGTCCTTTCCAATCCAAACCATTATATGATTCTATGACATTCCATGTCATATGATGTCATGTTCTGTAATTAGAGCTCTGGGCAAGATGTTCAGCGTTATGAAATTTGTCTTCCCAGGTAAATGTTACCCGTGATGAAAACCTGCTTTCCAGGAACTGGTTAAACATCGCCTGTGGTTATGAAGTACTGACTGAATTCCCTATTTTCCTTTGGCTGCGTGAACGGCTTTCCATCATTTATTAAATATTTATTATTGCTTATCCCATTATCTCAAGCTACGAGTTTTCTCACTTTTGCCCTTTGAAACCACTTCCCACTCCCACTCCAGGGAGGGAGCAAACAGTTGTGCGGACCTTAATTGTCCACCAGGCTTTATTCACAAGGCCACAGAATGGGCACCTGTTATAGCAGTACAACCTACACTTTTTGTATAAACCAACCAGGTTGCCTGTGTTGTTAATTGGTGTTTATGAAGGTGTTGCAGAAAACCTATGAGCTTCCAAGTCTTTACCAGAGCTGATTTGTGAGACCTGGGTGCAAGAGAGTAACCAATTCTCCAAACTATAACCCAAAATTATGTTATAGCTTTGGACAGTCATTTGGGTTCCACTTCAGCAATGGTAAAACCTGGTTTTCTGCTTAAAGTAACTTCTAGTACTTCCTATTAAGTGTCAAAGACACCTATTTTTCTTAAGCAGACTGTATCACATAACTTTTGATCTTAAAGGTCAAAACTCTGCCATTTATGGGGATTTAAGGCAATGTAATCATTTTTTTTTCTGAGACTAGGCCAGATTTGACACGTTTATTTTCTCACAAATATGCATGTATGTTTTCAACACGGTTTCAGTCCTAAATTCTTCCAGAACTTGCATAACACCATTTCTTTTACAGTTCAGAATGAAGATTAGCAAAGAAAATGAAGGGAAAAGGGAGGGTCAGGGAGGGGGAGAGAGAGAAAGAGAGAATAGAAAAAAAACCCAAACCCACATGTACAAATGATCAAATGGCGGATTTAGTATTTTTTCTTTCTCTGTCCAGAACGTACTGATGCTAGAATATTTTATAACAAAACAAACTTCTGTGCTCCAAAATATATCCTTTCTGTCAAGTCTTTTGAAGTCTGAAGAAAAGATACTGATGTAAATGGAACAGAGGGTATTAAATTCCATTTAAGACTATTCACAGTAGAAAATGTTATTAATTTACTTTACTTTTTATATATAGAGAGTGAAAAGTTAAATTAATTAATATATATGAAGGGGGAATCTCTATTTTGCTTCTTGGGGAGAATTTTTCACTAGCATTAAGTGATCAGAGAAAACTAAAACATCCTATTAAGGTGTGATTTTAGTGTACAAATAAGTCACATGCAAAATGAATAGTTTAGGAAATGTCTAATTAGCTGAATACCTAAAATATGAACCAGTTAACAGTCCAGAACATGTTTAATTGTGTATTTCAGATTAAAGGCAATTACAATGCCAATTAGTTACGGATAATTTGACACTGGTTGCTACCATATGTAACACTTTGAATTAGATGTCACAGATACAATTATTTTGGTTCATCAGAACATCCTATTTTATATATTTATTTTTCAATGCATTGTAAATAACTTTTTCCTAAATGTTACTCTGCACTTCTCTTATTTAAATCACAAATTTTTCTCCCCAGAAAATAAGCAGGGGTTCTTCACTGGTTGATTGAAATTGTTTGGAAATTTCAATCTTGAGTGATTTTGTGACACTTTCAAAGTGGGAAATAGTAGAAAATGTCAATGAAGTGATTACAGATATTGTTATGCTGGAGGGAAATCAAAATGTGGTGTAAAGAGAATTCCAAAGTGAAGATATATGCCAGGAAAAGAAAGGGGAAAATGCATTTTAAAATATATGAAACATATAGATTGAAGCTGTAAGTAAGTTATCTTTTGGGATGTGTGGGGTGTTTGTACTTAACACTGAACACAAGATATTGAAAAACATTGTCTACATTTTTTTACTTACTGAAATGAGATTTCGCCTCATCTCTATTTATCTTCAAAACTATCTTGTCATGATACAAAAACTACCAGCTTTGTAATTGAAAGACAACCTGTTTTTCAAAAGTCACTTTCACAGAATCATAGAATATTCTGAGTTGGAAGGAACCCAAAATGAACATGGAATCTGACTCTTAGTCCTGCACTGGACAGCCCCAAGAGTCACACCATGGGCCTGAGAGCATTGTCCAAACACTTCTTGAACTCTGTCCGGCTTGGTGCTCTGACCACTCCCCTGGGGAGCCTGTTCCAGTGCTCAACCCCCCTCTGGGTGAAAAACTTTTTTCTAGTATCCATCCTAAACCTCCCTTGACACAGCTTCAGGCCATTCCCTCAGGTCCTGTCACTGGTCACTACATAGAAGAGATCAGTGCCTGCCCTTCCTCTTCCCCTTGTAAGGAAGCTGTAACTGCAATGAGGTCTCCCCTCTGTCTTCTCTCCTCCAGGCTGAACAGACCGAGTGACCTCAGCTGCTCCTCATACAGCTTCCCCTCAAGGCCCTTCACCATCTTTGTAGGTCTCTTTTGGATGCTCTCTAATAGTTTAATATCTTTCTTATATTGCAGTGCCTGAAACTGCCCCCAGGACTTTAGGTGACGCCGCCCCAGTGCAGAGCAGAGAGGGACAATCCCCTCCCTTGTCTGGCTGGTGCTGCTGTGCTTGATGACCCCCAGGACAGGGTTGGCCCTCCTGGCTGCCAGGGTCACTCATGTTCAACTTGCCATTGACCAGGACCTCCAGGTCCCTTTCCATGGAACTGCTTTCCAGCATCTCATTCCCCAGTCTGTCTGTACAGCCAGGGTTGTCCCATCCCAGGTGCAGAATCCAGCACTTTCCTTTGTTGAACTTCATGTGGTTGGTGATTGTCCAATCATCTGATTTGTCAAGCTCTCTCTGCAGGGCATAATCATCCCAAAAGGACAAGAACTCAAATAAAGAAAAGGGAAAATAATGGGGTCTTTGGCTGAACGCAGCGCTGATTTAAACAAATCCATTTTTACTGCACTGATACTTAAATCTACAGTTCAGAGGCTCAGCTGTCTTAGATCAAAAGCTGTACTCACCACATATGGTCCTGACCCTCACCTGTGGGCCCACAGCCTAGCACATCCCAAGGAAGGTGCCAGATGCCTGGGGCTGGGGCTGCCTTGGTGTCCCCCTGGCTGCCCTGCTTTGGGCTGGGGAGGTGGGACAGGCCCTGGCTGCCCAGCCACCCCACTAACACCCTGATGCTCTCTGATCCCAGGAAGCTGCCAGCCCCTGCTCCAAACCCTTCTCCCTGGTCTTTTGAACTGTTGTCAATAGGTAAGGAAGTGTGTGAGCTAAAGGAATGCAAGAACTTCAGAATCAGAGACAGAATTCTAATTACTGAGAATAGTTATCAGCTCAAGTATTTAAGAGGAATAGTTACATTAAAGGATACAAAACCACAAGAATAAAACCCCAGGGCACCAGACAATGGTAAGTCAGAAATCTTGAGGATGTGCCTGGCCTAAAGAGCCCTCATAGAGCTTGGCTTGTTTTCACTTGATTGAGCACTGCCTGAACATTAAAGGCTCATTGTGTCTCCCATCAGGGGTTGTGAGCATATTAGTATTACACTAACTCATTAGGCCAAGCTGTCAGTTGTGTGCATTAGCCGATAAATAATTGATTTGTACATTAAATTGTGTATTACCAGTTTGTTGACAGTCTGTTTCCAAGTGGAATAAATAACCAAAAAAATTGATTCAGAAATGGAGTATTAAAATATTTTCAAATCCTTAGGCACAGATTAAGACAGAGCACAATTGATGGTACTGTTTTCATTTATATCAGCATAATTGTATTCATTACAACAAATAATCAATGTGGAATTATGAAAAAGTCTTTTTTATCAATGGAGAACTTTCAATCATTAATTATCATTAATTCCATTTTCTTTGTTTGTTTTTGTTGTGGGTTTTTTTGTTTGCCAGTAATATTAAATTTCCGTTTCCTTTTACTTTGAGCTAAAAATATTTCATTTTTCACATAATTTTAAGATTAAAATATGACTGATTTTTGTGGTGTTTATATTAAGTCCATATAGAGTGAAGTTATAATGCCTCTTCTGCCTGAACGTTCATAGTAAATTTCGTAACAGTTTTGACTTTGCTCAAAAATGTTCTTCATCTCAGCAAAAGTCCCTATATTGCTTATGAAGCTTATATCTCTCAGAAGGCCTTATCCTGCTGGAAATTTTTCATCAGAACAAACAATTGAGTTGGGCCATCCAGAAAACTGAATTAATTCCCTTCTGAGCATATGAATCTCTTTAACAGTAATATGATCACTAAGTAAATTAGGCTCACACGGCAAGACTTCTTTCTGTCAGTGCCCTAAAACTGAGGTAGTAAATTAATCAAGGATACAACAATATGGAACTGTGTAATCCGTAACAGAAATTTGTGTAGATATAGAGAATATCTTGCTTTTATTGAGGAGGACAATGAGTATTACCTTAACCACCACTATGAAATTTTAACTGTAAGAAAACTAATGACAAGAAATAAAATTTCCTATGAGCAGTTTTATTTTTCTCTAAAGTTTATCAAGAATTTAAAAATGTGAACACAAATGACACTGGCTTCTTTTAATCAGAACCAGAACTCTGTCTAATAAAGTAAGGAAAGTACTGACTTCTGAGAGTAAGTCAAATAACAAGGGGACTGGGAAAAAATTTACTAAAACTCATCTTAGGGGGGCAAATGAATGAGATGATCTAATTGCTTAGTTAATTTCTTTTTATGTTTTATCAGTCAATACATTATTTTTCTCTTCTAAGAATAAATTTATTTATTTTAAAACTGTGATTCTTGGAAATAAATTTTAAAAAACCTCAACCAAACCCACCTTTTTTCCTGGAAAAGAAAGGTCTAAGCTATTTCTCATTTCTTCACTCTGAAAGAGTGAATGACAGGATTTATGACCCTTCTACCTTTTAAAATCTGAAGAATCAATGGTTAATAGCCATGCAAATAAAATGCAAATGTGAGATTTGACGTCTTAGGGAAAGATAAAATTATGGTTGAGTAACTGTGGACTAGGAAAAGATCTGCAAGAAATCTTTCTACGGCAAACATAAAACTTTGCCAGCAAATGCTATCTCAAATCTCAATGGTTTTATTCTCACCAAGGTAAAAGTTAATGTCATTTGAAGTCATTACCTGTTTTTATTTCAGAAAGACATTTTTATGTTGGCTTCATCTGACTCCTAGAAGACTGAATTGGGATGTCTAGTGGGACAGCTGGTGACATTACTCATGTTAACAGCCCTGGTTCCTGAAAGGCTGATCTACCCACGGCACAGCAGCTGGATCCATGCCTGCTCCTAGTTCAGTGGGGCTTTGCAAGCACACCAGTATGTGAGTGGATGCCTGGGAGCATGTGAGGGTGTGAGTTGTCAATTCAGGATCATAAAATCTCAGGACTTCTAACTTTGTCGGCCTCGCAAATCCTTAAGGAGATACTACACACAGAAATCTGAACTGTGATTTTTCTCAGTTTAAAATGGAAATATTGGAATCTGGTCGAAGCTTGGTGCTGTTTGGTGATGATACTTATATATTAGAGATAGGGCCAAACACTGAGGGATCATTTCCTGATCTATTGTTATTACTTGATATGATGTTGTTATTTTATACTTCCGTCTATATTTGCATTAATCCATAATATTTTCCTTGAATAGCCATTGATATTTCTTAATTTTCTAAATTATTTACAGAAGGTTCAGCTCTTAGGTGTCATCTCTCTGATAACATATATATGCAGTTCTTACAGTGCAGCTATCTTTGATGAAAGCTGCTCTTAAACTTAAATCAGATATGCAATTATGTTTCTTGACTTGCTGAGACTTAATCACCAGTGCCTCTCACCTCCCACAGAGATTTACAAAGCAAAGGTTTAATAACTGGTATATCTTAGCATTGCAGGAGTAGTAAATTGATGGGACATCATCAATCTACAGTAGATGAAGACCAGGACTGTTAAGTTTTGGAATTACGCTGCCATTGTAAATCTCTAAAAGGGAGGAGCAGTAAAAAGTCTGGTTCTATAACATTTACAGTTTTGTAATTTTCCTAATATGTTTTTCACTTTCCTAAATATTTTAATTAATTCTATACTGTCCTTTAAAATTTTTTTACTCGATATATCAGTTTGTTTTTGAAACATAGTTATTTCTACAGAACTATTGAAATATTTGCTCCTAATGGAACAATACATGCAAAGAAATGTTAAACATGTATGTAAACATTTTATGCCCATATAGAGTTTACCAAGCTCATTATATTTTAAAAATTATATAAATCCTTAATCACTACTTTTTTCTTGACTACGATATTGTTTTTTCTGAGTTTCACTTATATCTGAAGTGAGGTTGATTGGGTACAAGTACTAGCATTATTATCCTACCTGTTAGCTTTCAGTTGTTAAATGTCTTCCCACGTCACAGCTTGTAAATATTAACAAATTACACAACAATTTAATTATTCAGATGAAAGCTTATTCATTCTGTTCAACATTTGGTGACTAACAAAAAATTCTAAACTGACACAGATGTGCCTTATATCCCTTCTATAATCAGTAGAATGAGATAGGAAATTCAAAGGCAGATTCTTATTCCTTTGTAGAGTACTTTGCTCATCTGAAACAGGAGCTGTTAGTCACTGACTCTGTCACTGGCTTCTTTCCCTTTGATTGTTGCCTCTGTCAAAATATTGTCTTTGTAAGGGCTCCAAATTGATATCCTTTTTCCTGTCCTTTGACCAGTCTTAAAAATGCTTTGTTACAACATTGCTATAAGTAACTTTCAGGATCTCACAAGCAAGCAGCACAGGGAAAATGCCCTATAATCCTGGTAACTCCTCCATAGCTGGAAAACTGACAAGCAGGCACGTATGTTAACCAGAACCTTTAGTTCAAGGAGATACAAAACTCTCCAGAGAAGTTAGATAAACTACCCAGCTACAGATCGTGCTGTACTGTATTTTGAACTCACTTGCCACATAAAATGGCCCATAGTTCTGCTGTTTCTATCTATCCAGAATGTAGATAACTCGAACTAGATAACTAATGAACCTCTCAAAGAAGAGGGGAAACATTTGAAACTCGGTTTGCCTATGTCCTGAAAGACTCCAGTAAGTACTGAGCTACTGTAGAGGATACAGATACCCTCCAGGTATAAATTTAAATATCTGTTGTATTTGTGGAGCTCCATCACCAGCTTCTGCCTGGAATGCAGTACTGTTGAGTATAACTCTAGCTGCACCCATCCAGCCAATTCCTAATCCACCAAATGGTCCACGCTTCAAATCCATAGCTCTCCAATTTGGTGACCTACTGCAATACAGCATAAGGGTGTGACGGGGAGAAAAGGAGCTGCTACTCCTTTTGCATTGTGCTATACTGGGAAAGTGTCAGGGAAGCTGATGTTTCATTTATGTAGCTACTATATGGTTGTTTCCTTTAGAAGTCATCTTGTGTAGAGCTCTGTCCTGGATCAGGATGTGCTGGTATATCTCCATGTGTAGGTTGCAGTGTTGTACCAGTGCTACTGCTTTGTTGCTATACTTATCAGTTCCCTGCTCAATTTCAAGGAGACTGGAGGTCACAATGATCATAAATGTACTCTAATAAATTCCAGTTTCCTATTTTAACAAAGGTAAATGGGAAATACGATTTCCCTAGAAGAACATAGGAGCTAGTGATTTTGAAGGGAATATGTATTTTATTTTTTCCTTTAACTTTTACCTACCTATAGAAATAAAATACAGAAGGTTTGTCAAAGAAAATTGTGCCTTGTTTTGCCTCTTCCATCCTCCTTTTATTTCTACTGCTCTTCAGTATTCAATGACTGACAAAATTCACTAATTCTTATAATGTTTTAGGAAAGATAGCTTTTGCTAGTCAAAGGAATGAGGTGCTTTCCTTTTGTCTGCTTGACCTTGTTGGAAAAAACCCCTAAATTTGTGTAAAGAAAAGCCCATAAACAGTAAAGAGAACTAAAAATGTGGTTTTCTAAGGAACTCTGAAAGGTCTGACATCCAGTAGTGAATAAAAGAAGCATTCATTATACTTCTCTGCCTTCCTTTGGGCTAGTTCTGCCCTGCCAGATTTGTAGGTCCTCTGCAGAAATTGTATGTACTTTTCATTTGTCTTCAATGTTCCTGGCAGCAGTTTTGTCAGGACTTTCACTGATTTGTATGCATTTGTAATCAGAAGCTTTGTCTTCTGGCTATATAGGGAAGCCATAATATTCACTCACAGAATATGTTTTTCATTAGCACAAAGTGAATATGTTCTTGAAGGGATTGTAGACTAATATCTCAAGGCACCGCAACTGACTGAGTGTGCTTTAGCTTCTGTCTCATGAAAAGGTGTATTGTACATGAAAAGTACAGTTGTAAGCATTCAAATATTTTAAGACTTTATGTTAAAAAAGTGTATTGACAAAAGAAATCCTTTCTTTATTGTTTGAAATATTTATTATAAAGTGATACGAGGAAAAAAGTATACTCTCAAGGAAATATTAAGGTAAGTATGTGGGTATTTGGATGGATTTGAAAATGAAGAAAAATTTTCTTTGGGGATATTTTTCCAAGAATTTTTTCTGAGTAACCATTTCTAATTGTTAGAAGTGTTCCAGTTCTTCAAATAAAAACCCATTAATCCTTTTGAAGGAGGCAGATTTTTTTTTAGGTTTTCAAAGAAATACTTAAATTAAAATCTTATCTGGAACAAACCAGTAATTAATAGTTATATATTTCTTTTAAAAGTAAAGTAACTAAATATGACAAGACACAAATACAGTAATAAAGTTTTTTTTTCAAGGACAATGTGATGCCTATGAACTTAAAATTAACAAAGTCAAAATAAAGTAAAAAGTAAATGTATATACATTTTGACACAAAAGATCCAAAAGTATTCAGTAAATGAAAAAAAAAATCCAATTTTTACCCTATTTTTTTAACACTGCCTTTTGTTAAGACATATATTTTAGGTTTCTAAGTCTGAATACTAATATTATATAAATGAATCAAAGACTTTTAACACCACATGTTAAGAGACATATATAATGTTACTTCTACTTTGTTCACACTTCTTTGAACTCTTCAGACTTTTTAGCTAGTAACAATGATCAAGATCAAAAACTAACTAGGAGCAATTGCAATACATTCTCTTCAAGTTGTGTACACATTGAAACAAATTCAATAAAAGAATAATTTCATCAAAGTCTCTTCTAATGCCTTTTGTTTTCTAGCATTTATTTATAGAACAGGTATTGGCCATAGCACAGATATTTAACAAGAGCAACACAAGGCCAAGAAATAATGCCTTAAAATAGGGGGTTTATCTACTGTTTATTTTTTATCTTTCTGAGAGGTTTTTTCTTGGGTTTTTTTTGCAAAGAATTGATAGAAAATTCAAATTCTCTGTCTCCATCTCCTGGCAAATAAGAACTAAACAAAAAATGTGGACTAGAATCCATGAAACTGAGGGATAAAAATTATGAGGAATTAAATTTGTGTTTCTTGACTGATTTGAAGATTTTCCACATTTCTATAATCATCTCAAGCTACTATAACATAGAGAAACAGAAAGCAATGGCAATCTTATGCAGACAGACTCAAATCACATTGACAATAACTCATAGGAGTTCTTCAACACCAATTCTCCATTAGAATAAAAAAGGATTAAACCATCTAATGTATAACTCAGCAATAAATGAAGATTTGAGGATCTGATAATTAAAAAAAAAAAACATTATTTAATTTCCATTTGTTGATATGCCTAAAAATAGTCATGTCTTTGCTCCAACTAGTTTATCTGAAATAATGTGCTTTTTCATGATGCTTACTCTAAGAAAAATTGCATTTACTTTATGTGATTTCCATGTGATTTCGAGGGTTTTTTGCCTACTCACCCCCCAGTATTATAGGTATTTTTACATATCATGCTCTAAAGCGCTGTTTATAATTTTCTTTTAATAAACAGTAAAATAAAGTTTAGAGGTAATTACAGTTTATATGTCTATCTTCTTTCACTAAAAACAAAGTTTTATACTGGCTAATATTTATTTATACTGATGAAACTAACTGTTATGCTAGTTAGGATAACAAGAACTGTCCCCAGTTTAATGTATTGTCAATAGGCAAATTATGAATTTTCAAAATATATTTTCCTTGTAGATCTCCAGTCTTTTCCCAAGTACTCTCTACTAATTTTCATTATTAGCTCTGTTTCAGAACACAGTATAAAAAAGGAGTATGTAATAAGGAGTATGTAATTTAAGACATTAAAGACCAAAACATCATTATCACTATTAATAGGCAGATTATCATTTACATTTGTATATAAGGTTAGCAAAACAGGGGAATGGGAAAAACATTTTATTATAGTTTTTTTTCACTTATAAAATATTCCTTTTGAAGAACAAAGGAAATGGAAATGAATTCTGTAACTGACCTTTACCAGTAAAATTGAGGAGTTTGTTGTCTTTGGAGAGTATTTAATAAAACAGAAAAATAATGAAAATGTCACCTTTTCACTTAGTTCTCTAGGATGTGTTTAATTCATCTCATTTGATATTCCTCCAGAGGGTAAAAAAGTCTAGCAACAAGGTTAGAAGAAGTATTTTACTCATATAGAAGGAAAGAATTATACTAACATAGGTTTTACTACTGCCTATCTCAGTTCCAGCTTACACACAGAATGATAAATAAGATTTATAGAGACAGACTCTCCAGTTTAATGAGTGCTTTGAAATACATGGTACTAGAGGAAAGGTTGCTTTTAGAAACAGGTACTACTGATATTGATTTAAGAAATAGAGATATATTTAAAAAATTATAAATAGGAGTAGGAAAACACTGAAGTTTTCCAGAGACAAAAGTTATGACTTCATGTTGTCTTTAATGTTTAGTCAGTATTGCAGTACTGAAGTTTAAGACTTCTATTTATCATAGAGAAACACATTCACAGAAACATATTATACAAGACTTTCACGATCAGATCGCTAATTACAAAATATTAGGGGTCAATTTTCCACATTAACATTAACGACAACTCTATACAATCATTGAACAAAGTGTTATTGTGTGATAATAACACACTGAGGAGGACTGTAAATCATTGCAATCAAAGCCTATTCACACCTACAGTAAGTTCATCATTACTCTCTTAACACCTGAACACCTTCAATGTGATTCTAAAACACATTTCCACTATATGACATACAAGAAATTATTATTAACTCATTAAGAATATTAGAATACTGTCTTACTACCTACCTTAGAAACATATTAAAAAATTTCCCCTTTATTCATTTAATCACACTGAATAAGTGAAATCTTTGAAGAATATGAATGTGTATGCTTCTTTTAGCCTATCTATTTTATAGATTCATGAATTTTTGTTCTATTATTCAGCGTTTTGCCAACATTGCTCTTATCTTCCCATATGCCTCCACTAAAAAATAAAATATATCAATCAACAGTGCAAAGTTTGTGAATGCAATGTAAAGAAACATCAGAGTGGCTGGAGCTCAACTGTGTTATTTCTTGCTCAAGAGATCAGTGAGACCAGAATGAGTGTGAAGCACAGCTATTCCATGTAGTTTTCTATGAATATATATATGAACATAAATCTCTTCTATGAGTTGTGAAGAAGAAAATAAATTTGGATGCTTATTTAAAGTATATATTGATTGTTTAGTATGCAACTTTCAAAGTTTTCACCTTACAACTTGAAAATAGTTGCTACTGAGCTTTTCTGCCTCAGCAAGAAACATGCTTTGCTTGCAGAGCTGCACTAGGGAATGTAAAATCCTTTTTTTCTTGTTTTCATCCCTGATTCAGAGAGTCCAGGGTGAAAGAACGATAAAGATCCTCTTTGGCTAATAGAAATTAATATATGTACTTAATATAGCTAGTATATTTAATACACATATTTTTCTGTGGGTCAGCCACTGCTATGTTTTTATGTACAATGTAATGGGAGATTTTTCATTTTGTATTTCACCTAGCTGCAGAAATACATATCACATAGTAAGCAAATTGGGCAGTCACCTCTCCAGCCTCATGGTTCCAGAGGACTTAGACTGGATTTCCACAATTTATCAGAAACAGACTTTATTTCACCCTGTGTTTCTCTTACACCTAGTTGCAGCCTCATTCAGATGTTATAAATGAATTTTAGATCTGTGCATCAAAGCATCAGTTTGTACTGAGTTTGTCACTGAACATGCAAGGTGACATACATCACCTGCCACATGCAAGGATGAATTTAACATGGGGACACAATTCCGTCTGACAGGCAAGAAGTTTCACTTTGCTACTCCCCCCATACGAAATTTCATACTGTAACTGAGCCTACTCTTAATACGCTGGGATAAGGGTGTCCACCTCAGAAAGCTACATTCCCTTCTTGCCTGGGAAGATCATGGAATAGATTCTTCTAGAAGCTGTGCTAAGACCCACGGAGGACAAGGAGGTGATTTGAGACATGCAGCACAGCTTCACCAAGGGCAGCTCCTGCCTGACCAACCCAGTGGCCATCTGTGATGGAGTGACTCCATCAGGAGACTGGATCAGAACAGTGCTACAGATGTTATTTATCTGGGCTTTACAAAGCCTTTGACACCGTCCCCCACAACATCCTTCTCTCTGCATTGGAAAGAGATGGATTAGATGAGTGGACTGTTAAGTGGGTTAGGAATTGGTTGGATGGTCACATCCAGAGGGTAGTGAGAGGTCAATGGCTCAGAGTCCCGATGGACATCAGTGACAAGTGGTGTCCCCCAGGAGTCCATGTTTTCATTAACGACACAGACAAAGGGATAGAGTGTACCCTCTGCAATTTTGCAAACAACACCAAGATGAGTGTTGCACTTGACACACTCAAAGGATGAGATGCTGTCCAGAGGGACCTGGACAAGCTGGGGAAGTGGCCCATGGGAATTCCATGAGGTTTAACAAGACCAAGTGCAAGGTGCTGCACTTGGGTCAGGGCAACCTCAGGTATCAACACAGGCTGGGGGATGAACAGATCCAGAGCAGCCCCGCCGAGAAGGACTTGGAGATGCTGGTGGGTGAGATGGACATGAGCTGGCATTGTGTCTCCCAGAAAGCCAGTGCTGTCCTGGGCTGCATCGAAAGCAATGTGGCCAGCAGGGCAAGGGAGGGGATTCTGCCCCTCCACTCTGGTGAGAACCCACCTGCAGTGCTGCATCCAGCTCTGGGGTCCTCAGCAGAGAAAGGACATGGACTTTTTGGAGGAAGTCCAGAGTTGGCCAACAAGATGATCAGATGGATGGAGCACCTCCCCTTTGAGGGGAGGCTAAGAGAAATGGGATTGTTCTGCCTGGAGAAGAGATGGCTTTGTGGTGACCTAATTGCAGCCTTCCAGCTCCTGAAGGGAGCCTACAAGAAAAGTGGAGACTTTTTATAAGGGCATGTATTGACAGGAGAAAGGAGAATGGTTTTAAATTGAAAAAAGTAGATTTGGATTAGATATTAGAAAGAAATTATTTGCTGTAAGTGTGGTGAGGCACTGGAACAGTTTGCCTAGCAAACCTGTGGATGCCCCATACCTGGCAGTGTTCAAGGCCAGGTTGGATGGGGCTTTGAGCAACCTGGTCTATCAGAAAGCATCTCTGCCCACAGCAGTGGGGTTAGGACTAGATGATCTTTAAGGTCCTTTCCGATCCAAGCCATTCTATGACTATGTGATGATTCTATGATCATCACCATTAACAAGTCCACTTTTGTGTTTTATATGAGCTGGTTCCTTCACCAATTTGATGACTGGATGATGGCATCAGTATTTATGTAGTTTCAAGGGGATTTAAACTCCTACAGACCTAGATAGGAACTGAGTCATTACTTCAATAGCATTAATGTTTCTTGAATTATGGGAATATATCTTTAAAGAGAATAATAGCACCCCTGTGTATTTCAGGATCTGAACCTTATTTTTACCTAGGGAAGGCAGACACCACTAATGGGTCCATGAGTGTCTTACATAGTATCTAGGTAAAAGTAACATATTATTACCCAAGACTAAAGATAACATGCTGTTATTTTTCTTAAATACACATAATTATCTGTTCTGTAAATCCAAAGCTAATGTTTTAAAATAGTTTCTATATAAAAAGAAAAAATATGTACTGTGGTTATTGTATTTATGAATATAATAAATACTTATGGTGACATTTTATATTAATTATATTTTTGTCCTGATTCTTTGCCAAAGCATTGAGTTTACAGGTTTTCTTACTGTTTTTGTTGAAAAGGTGGCACTGCAATTCTTACTTCTCTGCTTTCATGATAGGCTGTGGCACCCACAATTACAACATGTCACTTTCAAAAGATGTGCAACACACTTTCTAGCCAGAGCTTATATCCAGGATCTGCAAAGCTGTCAGAACTGCACAAAACATAGAGTACAAGGGCACTTATCTCAATAATAGAAAACAAGAGAAAATGTTGGTCACATGACTGTATGAAAAATGACTGTGATAGATTTTCCTTCATTTTGTTCTGATGGTTATAGGGATATGAAGGTTGTATAGCCAGGTGACTGCTTACTCATTGTATAATGCAGTTAATGAGCTGCCTTTCTGACATTAGTATAATCTGTCTGGTTCATGATGTACTATAGCACATGCATTATTTCACTGAATGATTTACAGGATCTCTATTATGTTGTAATGCATTTTCTAGGGTAATAGATGAGATGGATTATCTTGTGTTTCTAGCATATTGTAGTTTCCTACATCAAAAATGTAGTTTGCTTATAAGACATCATATTTCATTAACCAATGAGAATTATTTTGATGACAGGTGTCCATTAATTAAACATTTCATTTTCTTTGTTATAGTCTTCTAAGTATCTCCTTAAAACTTTTCTATTATTTACAATCTTTCTTATTACTCAATTTCTATGCACAATTCTATAGTAAGCTATTTAAATATTAGCTCATAAAGATAAAATGCTTTTGAAAGAAAAAAGAATTAATAAATTGTTGGGCTTTTTTCACTCATTCATTCATTCGTTCGCAATTTCTAGTCTAGATCAATTTCCTAAGGAAAAAGGTCTCATCCTTAAATTTTACACTGGTGTCTCAGTGTCTGGCAAGGAGATAGGTCTCAAAATTATTAAATTTCTTCAAGTTTTGTGAATATTCATAACTGGTGCTTGTTGAGGGGAAAGACACTCTAAGTAATCTTATTGTGATAACTAAGTCCCTCTTTTCCCCTGTTGAAAATATGACTTGTTAATTAGCATTATCTCAAATAGCCAAATTGCATAATCTTTTTGTCGAGGGAATGCAATGGAAGAGAGAGAGAAAGAATCGGGGAATTTAAGGGAGAAGAAGCCAAATAAAGGGAGGGCAAAGGTCAATGCTATGAAAAAGAAGGTGTTTAGGAGGCAGGGGCTTTTAGGAACATGCAACAGACCTCAAGTTATCACACTAGGAGAATGTGATAGAAAGCTGGGGCAGACAGAGCCTTGAGATACAGCTGGTTTGCTCACATGCTATAGATAAATACACCTAGAACCATAGAATCATGGAATCAGAATGCCTTGAATTGGAAGGGACCTTAAAGATCATCTGGTTCCAAATGCCTGCCAGTGGCAGGGATGCCACCCACTAGATCAGGTTGCTCAAATCCCCATCCGGCCTGGCCTTGAACTCTTCTAAAGATGGAACATCCACAGCTTTTCTGGGCAACCCGTTTCAGTGCCTCACCACCCCCACTGTAAAGAATTTCTTCCTAAAGTAATATAATGTGTTCTCATCTCTGAAGATGTGGGTTTGGTTGTTTTAAACACAAAATTACTAAGTGGAATGCAGAAACATTAGACAGAGATCTTAGAACAAGTCAGTGGTCAGTATTCTGCTGGTTTTGGTTCCCCATTTCAGCCCCGCACTCCAGTCTGAGCATGGTCTGAGTTCAGTCATTGGTGCAAGCTCTTGGAGAAATCCCACTGTGTGTCTTCATGCTACCAGCACCTTGCTTCTTTTTTGGTTTTTCCTTCTGTCCAGCATCAGATGTTCCTCTGAATTACACATACTCCTCCAGTTTTGAGCAAGACTTAGCCTTTGACTTCGTATTGAGGGAGACTTAGTCTTTGACTTCCTATTGTCACTTCCACCTAACATAGTGGAAAAAATTCATTTTGCCCAGTTGTATTGTTTTGATGAACCACTACACGCAGTTCTTGCAATATAAACTACAGTGTTGTAGAAATGTGGTCTTTCTTAGCTCTGCTGCTTCTGGTTTTCCATTCTTTTGCAATGTGTGTTACTGTTCACAGCAAGCTGATAGGTAATATTTTAAATAATTATAAGATTTCCATACTACTCAGTCAAAAGGAGAATCCTTTGGGGTTTACTATCAATTTAAACTTACAGAAACCATATCTTTTGCCATAGAGTTAATATAAAGTAGATTAAGTGGAGAGTATTAAATTAGGTGGCTGTACCTCAAGTTCTCTCATGTTTTTTTCTATGATTTAACAAAACAAAAAAATCACTTCTGGAAATTCCTACTGAGAGACTTTAGAAACTGCCAAATATTTGACTTTATGTTTTTAATCTTGTTCTGCTGCTTAGACTCAGTTTGTTTTTAAATTAGAAATTTCCAGAACTGTTTACTATATAGTGAAAATGCACAGTATCTTCAAATGTCATGACTTGACATGTAGGGACTATAGAAGTGAAAAAAAGTTTACAACAAATATTTGATCCACTAATTTGTAGTGATATGCACTGCTAAAGGAAATGTAGTCTAATTCTATACAGTAATATAAATACTTTCAAATTTTAACTATTATGTCTCTTTGATAAGACATAAATTTTCAATAAGATAATAGAATAATTTGATTTCCATAACAGTTTCAATATATTTTATCTTAGAGAAGCGGGAAAAAAGCAATACAGCAAATTCACCGTAGATATATGTAAATTACACATTCATCATTAGCAGCAAAAAACCCAACATTTGCTCACATTTTTCTCCCTTGCAAATTGAAAATGATGATAATAACTACAGTTTATCCAAAATACCAAATATTTCAAGAAATGAGATTCCATTTAATTATGACAGATTTTATTGTTTATTTACAGATTGTGAAATCTTTGGATCCTAGTCCCAAATTAAAAAGACATAAATATATCCATTATCCATATATTTAGACAGCTAGTAAATCCAAGTTTCCCTTTAGTTTCCTCAGTACAATAGACAGAAAATAAGTTTAATAGTATTTCCAGAGGTTAACATACTCAGTCTTTCGTGAAGGAAGTTATAAAGTGAATGAGTTCCAGAATAAAGAACACTCACAGGGAATTGCTCTTTCACTTTACTTCTCTTAGAAAAACCTTTCATTTGGGGAGAAGCAAGTGGGGACGATTTTGCTGCAAAGAAAGAGGAGTCCAAGTTAGACTTCAGAAGCAACTTACTATCTGATTTGGCCTAAGAAATTTTATTTTTAGATCTTTAACTTCTGGGAGCAGGTACTAACTTCTGTTACACATTTTCAAAATAAAAAGAGAAGAGGTCTTACGCTTTAATAGAGACAACTGTGGGCTCAGACTCCCAGGTGAAGTAAAGTCTTCCATTCTCCCACAAAAAGCTACCCCTCTCCGCAGCAGTACCTATTCATTTTCTATTGGTATATCTATGTGATTCTTCTCCTCTTATACAGGCTTTTTTTGTATTCAACTCTGAGGAACACCAGTTTTTCTTTACTTAGCTATATGATTTGTTCAGAGAAGTTTGATAGTCATCAGTGATTTGTTGTGGTGGGTTCTTTTGTTGTTGTTTTGGGTTGTTGTTTTTTTAAGTAAATATTTTCTTTTAATTTCTTTTCCTTGAGACATCTTTTTCCAGGAAAAAGCCAAATGAGAGAAAAAGAGAAAAACCCACATTTTTGAAATGGTTTTCTCTATTTTTTTATCCTCTGTCTATAGATGGAATGATTTTTCAGAAATGGACTTGAAATGAACTATTTTGAAATATTTTTTAAAACGCAATTCTTTTATGAAACAGCTGTAATTGACATACTGAAATGCCAAAACTTTTTTACCAAGAAAAGTGTTTTAGTTTTTTTCTATTCAGTAAGAAATCTGAGAATTTTTTAACTTGATATCTATTTGATTGAATTTTCTAATCAAAATTTTATTGCTCTAGCAATTTGTGTGCTATTTCTCCATATGATGATAAATGGTTTATTATCACTGATAAATGAGTTTATCTGATATTACCATTAAGGAAAAAACCCCCACAATTGTATTAATTGTCCAAATGGAAATCAGAATTACTGGATTTTCAAATAGCAATTGACAAATATCAAGTGAATGGTAAAGGGAAATATGTTAGCCTGATATTGGGTTAAAAAAAGTTATAATGAAAATAATTTTTCAGTCATAAAAAGAGAGAAATAGGAATTAACTGAGTCTTGTTAATGCCATCCACTTCTAGAAAGCCCATGCCTAAATAATAGGTTAGTATTTTCTTGTAGAAGATGCTTTTTGACTCAGCCTTGTGAACATAGTTCTAGGGAGAAGTTCTTTGCCTTTAAAAAGATGATTAACATGATTCAGATTCAAAATGGGCTTTCAGCTTTCTAATAGGACTTCATTTCTAAAATTCTGGTTTCTGTATGTTATATAGTGGACATTTCATATATGAGTTTTCTGCTCTTTCTAGAAATAATTTATTTCTCAGTGGAATCTGTAGATTCTGTTTGACAACTAGGATGCAAAATAGTTAGCTTAAAGAAAAGGTTCTCATCTTTGGATGTGACTTTGCCATTATTGGGAGATTAATTTTTATTCCACTATGATAGGTGTAAATGATTTGTTATACTCGTAATATATATAGCATTAACACTTAGCCAGAGTGAGAAATCCACTAGTTAGCTTATGTCTTCTGTACCTTCAGTGGAATGAGTGTTCCTTCCTGAACATTTCCTGAAAAGTAAATGCCACACCTAAGTCATAGGATTTCAGTTTTTAAATCCACCGAAAATTAATCGGCATGCACTGATCAATTGAAATATCATTAAAGAAAGGGACAGTAAAAGGCATCTTCTGCAGGAAATTTTATGTGCAGTGTCTTCCACGGTCACAGTTAAAGGAAAGCTGCAACTGCTGCAGTCATGACTGAATTGTTCATGCATGTGCACAGATGGGGAGCAACAGGAAGCAAGAGAAACCCAGAAACTGAATTGCTTAAAGACCCGAAGATTAGATAGAGCCCGAGGGTGGTCTTTTTTCTTATATTTTTATATTCATTTTTCTCTTATATTCTTTGTCTCACTGTGAATCCTACATATAGGCATTCACTTCTTGCCTGGATTTCAGCCAATGCCATTATTCTGCATTGGTACTCACTTGTATTCTGCTGTAATTGTCTTCACACTTCTTTAATCCAAAAGAACAGCTACACTAGCCAGATCAATAAAGGCACTGAATACACTGAACTTTGAACTCACACTGACAGTACTCTGTGGAAATTGCTGAAATATAAAACATCTCGTTGTCTCCCATATCTTTAAAAGTTTGAGGTTCTGATTCTCAATCACATTAACAGTCACCTTTAGATTAGTGAAACATTTTGTATCATTAAGGCTCTGTGGAGTGCTAGACTTTAGAGATGTACTTAGAGGGATCAGTTTTTCACACTCAGCAACTTTTGTGGTTTTACATCCATTACTTAGGCAATGATACTGAGAATGACATTTCTTACTTTTTAAATGACAGAAAAGTAAGGGACCAGTAAACAAGAGTAAGATGCATCTTTAAGGAGCTGGAGGAAATGAGAAATGTTCTTTCAACACACAAAACTACGGAATAATGAATCACAAGACTGCAAAACAAATTGAAGTGTGAATGAATGCTAAATGGAAAGATACAGCAGCATCTGACCTTGAGAAAATTTGTGTGCAGTGGTGGAGAAATCCCTTAAGTCTTCATCTCAACTTGCCACAGCACCAAGTAAAACGTAACAGACACTAAATTGCATTGATCAAGAAACACAAAATAAATCACAAAAAGTAGAGGTAGTGATGCACAAAGCTCTGACTACATCCCAGAAAATATTTTCCGTGCTGGTCAACAGTACTAATTTTTTTTTAATCAGAGTTGTCTATCTTTTAATTATGATTTCAGAAGACTATTATGAAAAACAGATAAAACTGATAGAAATATGAGTAAGTTTTGGCTATGAATATAAATTGAAAATACAGTGTGCTAAAGAGACACCAAGGTAAAATAATGCTTGGAATAACTGAAGGAACATGCTATTTCTTTTGGTCAGACAGTAACTCTTTAAGTGATTCAAAGGAAATTTTCAGCAAAAATCACAAATTAAATATTAAAAGGTGAGAGCATATGAAGCACGATGAAGGTACATTACCGGCAGAAAAAGGATTAGAATTCTTGTGCAGCATGCCTATTCCAATTAAGCTCTATGGTTTAACTATTTTTATTAAAATCTATTCTAAATATACCATCAAAGACCAACTCTTCTGGAAGTGCTTATCTGCCAAAATAAATGACAATTACGTTTATTATTCCTACATTACACGTGTCTGAAATGAGAAATTGTCTTCACAGTTTGAGTTTAGTACCTAAGTTCACAGTGAAGGAAATTCTGGCAGAGGGATTACTTAAATGTGGGGTAAGATACAGTGAAGAAATTTTCTCTGAAGTTCTGCTGTATTGAGTTTGCACGACGAGGTTTGGATACTTGGAGGGCTGCAGGGGTGGCTTCTGTGAGAAGCTGCCAGAAGCTTCCCCATGCCAAGGCTGTGTCCATCAGTAATACGTCTGCCTGTCTTATGTATCTTAAAAATCATTTGTTTTCCGAAATTCAGACTGTATTTCCTTCTGGCTGAGGTATTTGGACTACTCCCTTCAGCAAAACCCTGTGTGAAAGTTTACTTTCTTAAATATGTTTTCCCAGTTGTGAATAAAATTATATATTATGGACATTGTGTACATGTATAACTGTGAAGAGTTTGGTCTCGCAATTGGCATGAAAATAGCCATTTAAAATGATCGAGATAACTGTTTTTCTCTTATATTTTATTTTAATATCTCAATAGCACATGCAAAGCATGATCAGGACAGGCCTGCTTCTAGCAGTACAACATCATATTCCTTACTCTAAAAGGCTTATCAACAAAAAGACAAGGGTAACAAAAAGGAAAAATTTTATGACTAAAACAGTGAGCTGATAGTGCTTCTGATCAATTACACAAAAGAACTAAAACTTCAAGCTATCAGGGGATAGCTTTTGCATATTTGCTCTTTTCATATTTCATATGGAATGACAATTTAATAAAAGTCACTGTTAAATGATCAACTCCTATTTTTTTTCAACAAAATTCTTTGTTATATTCTTTATTATACTCAAGTGCCACAAATTAGGAAAGCAAAAACCAACCGACCAAAAAAAAACCCCAAAGCATGCAGAAAAACCAGTCAACCCTTCCCTCAGCCCAAAAAACCAAACTAAAACCCAAAAATGAAACACCTAAAAGTTTTAAAGAAGAACAGCTTTTAGGAATGGATAGCAGATTAATTAGAAATTAGCTGTCTCTTGTCTCTAAAAAAATAACTCAGACCCAAACAATTTCAGAAAATGTTTTTCCTAAATTATCATATATGAGTATCCTGCTTATTTTTCTCTCCTGAAAAATGCAACTGAGCATGCCACTCCAAAACTAAAAAAAGAAACTCTTCAGAGCATAGTAGACATCTGCATGGTCTATTCACACACACACACACACACACACACACAGAGTGTTAACTGGGCAATAATGGTTTAATCAGAAGTGAAATAATATGGATCTATTTTTACGAATCTTGTCTTTGTGATATCAAGGTAAGTATTTTGCTCTTTTGGCAGTTATTCCATGACATTTCTTTTGGGTATATGGAAAAAATATTTTCTGCTCCATAAACATTAACTTTTTTACTGCCCAAGTAAAAATGTAATCCCTATCTTTGAAAGGAAAATGTTTTACAGTCTAGTAATAATGCACATTGTTTGCATTCAGAACTTAGAGAATTCTTGTGCAGCACAAGAAATACCAGAAGAAAAATGAAACCTTTGAGGGAACATCTTCTATTGTGTTTCAGTGGTTAGAGAAGGAAAATGGTATAGTGGGTAAATTCAGAAGAGTGTTCAAATCAATAACCACAAATTATGAACCGTAATAAAAGTGGAATGCTCTTAATTTTTTAGGCTTTGATGAAACCTTAACTTGGTTCTTTGTGCACCTGAGCAGCCCCATGTTGCAATCCTGCTTTGCTGTGCTGCATGCATTCTTTCTCAGATTTCAGAGACCTGGCTCCTGATCCACATCACAGTACAATGACTTCAAGTCTGACTTATCACCGTGATTTCTCACTGTCATGCAGCTTCAGCGGCAGACAGCAGGCTTTCTTCTGATTCTCATCAATGTAATAGCTGATTCATCTCATAGCTTTGCTAACACTGTGTGATGCCTTTGCTTGCAGAGCTCAGTATAATACATTGCCTGCCAGGGGTTTGTGTGTGTTTGTGTGTTGTGTTTTGTCAAGTTACACAAGGTCTCAAATGTCTGCAAGGTATTTAAGTATTTAATGCAGGTTTTAAATGTTTCTTTACAAAATAAACTAAAGTATGGTCATAGCATATCCGAAAGGAACAAGTTAAAGGAGTCAGGAACAATCGAGTATATAAATATAAAACAAATGTGGGAAATACAAATAACAAGAGACTACATTACAGTAACAAATACAACATACATGGGACCACCATTCACTGTCACTAAGGTCAAAAAGATATGGAAATGTCCACTTGCATGGAGGACCTAAATCCTCCTGACACCTGGATCAAAGCTGTATCCAAAATGCATATTAAGAGTAGTCTCTGAGGTATGCCATCTTGACTGTGCCTTGTAATATTTTGTGTGAGTGCTATCGGTCAACACCAAAACCAGGTCATCCTAAGAATACAAGAAGTTAGGTTATTAGTTCCAGTGTTTTTGGAAATTCCATGGAATTTTTGTTTTATTATGGTAAACTGTGGCATAGCTATACACAACATAGTCAAACAACAGTATTATTTAAGGTGTTCTGACTCTTTTATTAGCTATATTTCCTTCATATGAAAGAAAAAAACAACCAATAGTATAGTTAAAAGACAAAAAGTTTGTTTACCAGCATCAGACAGAAATATTAAATTGAAAATATAAAACACAATGCAGGGAAATTTTGCACGCTATCGCAGTATCTAGCATACAGTATTACCTCTTTGCCAGATATACAGGAAACACAGAGTCCACTGTCTTTTTTGTAGAACATATAGTACAGGAAATAAGGATCTGTCATAATAGCCCAAGACTGAATTAGTAAGTTAATTTCACTAAGCTAGCCTACCTATGCAAGTCCTTGTGCTGTGTCCAGCACATACATCTGTGTCATTTCTCCTGTATCATTTCTCCTGTATAAAAAGAATGGTTTTAAATCACCATTTTTATAGAGATAACATCTCCTAGGACATCTCATCTTACACAAATAGCTCCAGCACATATGAAACACTGACCTATAGTGTCATCTCTTCGTTTGCAATTTAACAGCAATTTTAGAGTGTATCCCACTACTGCAAAAGCCTTCCTTCGAAAATCCCTCTGACTCATGGTTATCCTGCTATCAAAATGCAACTATTGCTTGAGCTCGTACAGACTAACTGAGCTACTTTTGACCTAGAACTGATACTGTCACAACTATGGGGAAGGCTCCAAGAAAGTAGAAGAAATAAATCATTTTCCTCTATGTCGTTGCTCTGAGGCTGACTTTGAGTGGCTTAAAACAGACAGGAAAATAGCCTGCATAAAATTCAGTATTGCCTGAGCTTTTTGAAAATTTTCTCAGTATTGCTGCAGGAGGTCCTTGACAAAAGTGAAGCAGGCATCCGAAAGTTTTATTTCTATTTTGTCAGTAGTTCATGGAAGTTATTAATATTATTCCCAATTGTGAAAAAAAAAATTAAATTTATTTAACATATGCTACTCTTTCAGTTGTTTCTCTGTATATATTCTAAAGTGAAATTAAATCCTGTTGTCTTGATTTTTTTCTTTTTGCAGAGGCTCATCTGAACTTTTTCATATCCTAATACCTTGTCAACTCTTTTGTTTACTAAATTAGTCGAGAAGAATAGGATTCTTCTGTTGCAGTCTCAGGGTTTGTAGACATTTCTCTTCGTTATATACCCTTTAAAATGCCTCAAAAAAAGGTAAGGTTTAATCTGCATTTTCAGAATGCTATTCATTTTGCTTTTGCTCTTATCTTGTAAGCAGATAGAGATAAAACTCTGTATCACAAACTGGTTGAATCGCCTACAGTCTCTCTGAGTGAAGCAGCATTACTGACCCCATGCTGGTGGGAGTAGGGGGACACACCACACTTCACACAACAAGGCGTTGTCCTCATCAACAAAACAGTGGATCTATTACTAATTAATCTGCTGGCGAGGAAGTCACCTGGGGACCATTTGAGGCCGGGCTGGGTCATAGGCCCATGAATGGGCTGTGGGAGCTTGAGACCAGCCCTACTGTGGCATCACTGGGGCAGGGGCTGATGGTGTGGGGATGGAGATGGGGTTCTGAGCCATGGGCAAGGTGGGGAGAGGGTGTCTTCAGGGTTCTGGTGGTCAGGATAATAGTCCATAGAAATGGGATTTAATAGGACTTAAAATGAGATTAATTAACTAACTGTTTTCAGTGTCTAGTGGTAATAATTTGATTTTCCTTTTGAAATTGTATCTTTTGAATATCTTCGTAATTTTTTGGAGATAAAAATCTCAGTTTCTGTTAGAATCTTAATAAATATTATCTAAGATTCATGCTTCAAGGTAAATGTTGCTATATTGAATGACTATTTTTTTTTGAAAAAAAGAACAGAATACTCCTGAACATTAAATCCCAGAAGAATCCTAAATCACTAGCAGTGATATCACATCATGTGATAAAAGTGCATCTTAAAAAAAATGTTAGTACAAAAAGTTGTTTTGGACAAAAAACAAGAAAAAAATAATAAGTGACTTAGAAAACAGGTAAAAAAATACAAACTCATGAGGGTCTCATTTGACTTATGAACGTAAATTTAACACTGTCTGCCAGGAATAACATCAATAATATCAGAAGAACTGCACAAGTGTGAATTACAGGTCCCCACAAAATGAGTTTCTACTTTAGCAAGTAGGCAAATTAAACAGTTCAGATATGCTGAGCAAAAAAATATCTGAATGTGGTAAGAAAGATGACTCCCAGCTACTAATTAAGGGAGAAATAGGCAGACAGAGTTGTAATGAAAATAAAACATTCAAAATGCATGAAGACATTAAATAACCTTTTGAAGCATGTGATGCATTCTAGCAAAATATATTTGCAGAACAGGGAGATTCAGATAAGAGCAATAAAAAGTTAACATTTGTGAATAACCTCCAAAGTACTTCAGAGTTAGATAGAACTTAAAACTCCTGTAGAAAACTTTGGAAATATTGGCTTTTATCCTGTAGCTGAAAATCATGCTAATACTGGAGATTTTTTTCCCTTCCTTTTTCCTTTCTTTCCCTTTTCCTTTATCTTGCTTTTCTTTCTTTCCCATCTACTTTCCCTTCTATTTTTTTCCCTCTGATTTTAAAAGAAATTATCACCAAAACAATGCATTCCTCAGTATGTAGAAATGAACACCATTCTACTTGATCTAAAGGATCTTGGTTAATATGAGATATTCATCAATTGAATAAAGTGTTTAACTATGCATTTTAAGCTCCAGCTTTAATTCTGCTACTAATTAGTGCTAATTTAGTGACCTCACAGGAAACACCCTAATTAATCCAGGATCAGCCACTCTTGAGCTCTTTATCTTGCTTATTACTTTTCACATAATGCTTATATGCATAGAACAAGATTTGTATTTAACTAATGGGAACCCATTTACACACCAAGATATAGAGACAGATTGAACTAGAAGACTTTAAGTGCAGTATAACTGGGAACAGTTTTATCATTTGTAAATTTCCCCCTAGTTAGGACTTCATCTCACTCTTTCCAATAAAAGATGGGGTTTTGTGAGTTTTCATCCTTTTTTTAATTATTTCCTCTTTTACACACACCTAAGTATGTAGAGCAGACTCCTAAATTTTATTTTTTTTTCTACTCACTCTCTGGGAAAGCCTTACAAGTCATATATCTGAGTTTGTATTCATCCCTTACTCTATTCACACATGTCCATGTCACAATCTCCTATTATTATAGCAGATATTAAACAAATAAAAATGTAGGATATATTTCTAAAGTGTCCTACAAACAGAACTGTAATCATATTGCTCATTGTTCTGGCTGAACATAAGCAGTGGTGGACAGTTAGCGCAAAGTAAACAGCTGTCAGTACAATAACTGTGACAAAAAGATAAGACTATCAATGTGCAAGCTGGAAGATGTTTTATTATCCTGGCACTACTAGCTTAATACTTCTGATAGGACATCATTATAGACTTTTAGTAGTGATTTTAGCTTTTAGACAGAAATATTTGGGAAGGTCAGTCAGTCCTAGATAACATTTGGGACTGGCATTTTTCTAGTGAGCCCTCTGACTGTCTCCATCATCAGATGAGTAAATATGCATTTGTAGGAACAGAACCAGAGTGGGGGAATCTACCCTTAAGAGTGAACTCTTTTCAGAATTACAAAGGAAGATTGACACAAAATAAGTTTCCTCCATGCTAAGTCTAGTGCAGGTGCTCTGAAATTCTCGGGTTTATTGGAAATGCCTGTGAGAACAAAACAGAGACACATACAATTCTAATAGGATGAAGCAAAGCTAACGGTCTTTATTTTGTCACTGCCTGCCAGATTAAAGAAAAAATCATTCAAGTAAGGTTTCTGAAAAGAAAACCTATTTTTTTTTCAACTAACCTGACAGCCTTGCACAAAAGGAGAACTTGATTCAGAATAAATGTAAAGGAAGAGCAAATAAGGCTAGACAGTTACAGCATAACTCTCTGAAAAAGAAAATTCAGAGTTTCAGGGAGAGGTAGAAGCATGCTGGAAACACAGACAGTTCCTAGAGAAAGCAAAGCCAACAAGGGCGAAGTCACAAAGAAGAAGCAGCAGTGTGAGCTAAGAAAAGGTCAGAAGTTCTGACATTTGCCCTTAAATGAGCATACCTGGAAGGAAGTTTCCTTTGATATCAAAACAGATTGATTAGAGTTTGTCAGAATGTATGCAACAAAGCATTGAAGACCCAATGATGTTTTATAAGAAGGACTTCTGAGGTCAGCCATTACAATACTACCTCTTTGTGCTGCATACCTGACTGGAGAAATGCAGAACTGCTTTAAGCATGGACGGGCACTTCAGCTGACTTAGAAGAAAAATAGAGAGAATACATGAAGAGGACCCTTAGGATTTATAATATTATTATTCTCAGGAAAGATGTGCTTAATAAAGTAATACAAAATTATTGCATGTTTGTAATAAGAAAATACTTTGATAAAATTAGACAGACACTTTATATTTATATGGGGTTTTTTTTTTCAGATAACGTCTCTCTAGGCATTCCTGAAACTGAAAAAATCAGGCTGTATTTCAGCTTAAAATGTTTTTGACAGAACTCACTGCATATCAACTTTAATTTTATTCCTATATTATTGAAAATTATGTCTTAATTAGAAAAAGATTTAAAAACCTGAAACACATAGAGTTGCTGTAATTTTTGCTTTACATGTTTCTACAGGCAGCCTGTCTATTCCCACATTACCAGCACAGCAGCCTTGTGGATGAAAAGCAGACGGAGGATTACCATTCTCTCAGGTACTGCTCTTTTAGAACAGCAGAGACATAGTCTTGAGGATTCTGATTTAAAAAAAGAAAGTACAGCCCTCAGTGGTATACTCCATTTTTTTTTTTTAAGATTGTAAGTCTTTAACTCTTATAACACTTTTAAGTCCATATCTGTTTCTTAGCACAGACTTGCCCAACATTCAGAATGTTGAAACGTAGGCAAATGAAGAGGCCACAGACTTAGGCTGTACTTTCTTAAGAAGCAGTATTCCTTTTATTTAAGCAGAGCCAGTTAAGTGAAGCATGAGCTATACTGTTGCTGAGCCCATCCCTTTGGGATTCAGAAGATAACTACTTCAAGAGCAGTCTGTGCTTCTCCCTGCATATGAATGAAGCACTGCCAGAGGGTAGCAAATGCTTTTCCCCAACACCTATCACATTGGAAGACTGCATGAAATACATCTTGATGGAAAGCAAGTATATTTTTTGCTACATTAATTGAGGAAAGAATTGTCCTAATTAATTTTTGGCTAATAATTAAAATATAATAGTACAATAAGTATATTTTTTTAAATATATCTGTGGTTGTTATAACTGAGGATGTTCATTTAATGACTTATTATTTATTAACTGATAATATTGTCTGATCCTTTTTTTGTCTGCTATGTCAGAGGCTGGCCTGGTATATTTTTTCCTTGCTGCTCAATACGGAGAAAAAAGAAATCCCTTAAGAACAAAGAGTGCTACTGATGGTGATATTTAAATAACACCAAAGGTGAATAGAGTGAATCTGCAAATGTTACAACATTCTTTCTAGATGAAATAATGTTGGCTTTGTAATTTAAAAAGAAAAATATAGTTTCTAAGACTTTCCCTCGTATCAAAACTCAGAAGGTCAACCTTTGTTTTTTGCTTCAAAAAAACCCAAAGTGTTTGTTTTGTTTGTGTGACAAAAGTTCTGGTGCTTTTTGCATGACTATTTCTAGGTGCTTTTTAGCAGCTATCCACATCCACAGCTGTCCTTTGGTTTAATTAAACAAGTTCTCCTTAGGCTTACATCGTCAAATAAATGATCACTGTGATTATAATCTGAGTGATCTATATTTAAAAAGAATTATCTGAATCTCTATATCATAATCTACACATAAACTTGCATCTGTTTATCAGAGCTCTAAATATTGATGACTGCACTCTCACAGTACTGTATGTTATGATCTGTTACACTTGAATGCTACTTTGTAACTAAAACATTTTAAAATTATCATCTGTATTCTGTAACACTTATTGGCACATTGATTAACTATACTATTTTAAAAAACCCAGAAGTTGCAGAGGTTAGGCATATTTTAGTCTTTCTGTTCTAGAGTCAAGGTTCAGATCTAAAAAAAATTCATATGCATGTAGAACAATGACAAAAAAACTATCCATCGTATTATACACTCAAAAGAAAAGTAAATTGAGATGAGGTGTGAATAGTTGCATGGTGTATGTGGACAACAGCTGAAGTTTGTCAGAACTTCATCATTTCCACTCAGCCTATTCTATTATTCTATGGTTTATTAATGTGAATTTTATGTCATGTATTTGTTCCAAGAAAAATGGATTCCAATAGTTATTTTATGTTTAAATAGCTAAGAATTACTTATGAGTTTCTATTTAGTCAGTTATTATATCATGTGTATCATTATTAGTTATTAGTTTATCATTTCATTATGTCAATTAAAATATTATTTGACATACAGACAGTTTTTCATTTGTCTTCTTATGCTATCCCATATTTATGCTGGAGCTGAATTTGATTCCATATTTATAATCCCTCTGAAGAACACAAGCTCCTATAAAGTCCACAAAAAGGTGCTTAGAGATCATAGAAACGCTGGTGAGAAAAGGATGATTCACAAGCCCTTGACTACTTTTCATCTAAGTAATGTTCTTGGCAGGGTGAACACTTGTCTGATTTGGAGAAGCGACAAATGACTTTGAAATTCAACTAGGGTCTAGACTGCTCAATGAAGCATATATTATTCCTTCCTATTCTCTATAATGGAAGAATTGCTGCTTGAATGGTTTCCTCAGCTTAATCAACAAATCTATCTTCTGTACTTTTCTAGTGGCAGAACAATTTGCATTTATACCTTAACTTTCATTGTTCTCCAAAATTTAGATGCAGTTTTGACTTTTCTTTGTTACCATCATTACATAATGAGTTAATATATATAATTAGTGCTTACATGCACTTTCAGTTTGACTTGAAACTTGAGATATTTTTAAAAAGTAGCTATGGGCGTGATTTTACAGATAAAGTGCTCTTACACTTCAAAATAGAAACACTTGTACAATAACAATATATTTTAAAAATATGATCTTGTGTCTTTGAATAAACTGTGTGTTCTGGCAAAGGATGAAAAATCTCAGGAAAAAAGGATGTTTCACTAGGTCTAAAAAGAAAAGCAATCTCAGACATTAGTTTGCAACAGCAGCTTAGACAGTTGGCCATTTTACCATTGCAGTGACAATGTCTTAATTGACCATAAAATCTTATAACTGATATTGTAGACTTTCACCCCATTTATTCACTATTTGTACCTCAGAGGTACAAATGACACATGAAGGAAGAGGCCATCAGTATGACAGGAAAGGATAATTTTAAAATACAATTTTGCCATAGAACTACAGATTGTTGGTACCCCGCATAAAACAGTTTAAGGCACTGGAATCTGCTTTTATTTTATGGTGTACTTTCCTTTTCTTTCTTTTTTTTTTTTTTTTTTTTTTTTTGGTCTGTGTGCTGGTTATGAGCTGTTGCACAGCTCAGAGTTACTTAGAACAGCTGCATTTGTTACGCTATGCTCCCAGTCAAACACATCCCCAACTAATATATGGGATGGGAGGACGTATTTGAAGAGACATAAACCCTTTCTACATCCTACTCGCTATCGTTCTATAGTCCTGTACCTTGCTAAAATACATAGGAGCTACAAAAAGATGGATATTCCTAACACAAAATTCCTTCTCATGTTGCACACTTCATTAGATGGAAATTTAAAAAAATGCTAGTCAAATTCTCTCAGTGCCTATACGCCTTGTGTACAAAGGTACACAAACAGACTGCTAAATGATAACTTCTTTTGCCAGCCCCATTTGTTTCCTTTCATGTTTATTATCCACTTAGCTTCTGAACCACCTCTACATCTCATACATTCTGATTTTCTTACACAGAGGAATTAGAATGGTTTTGTCTACATTATTTTAATTTGCTCAACTTTATTTCATTTATGTATTCATTTTCCAGATTTCATTTGTCTGGTGTAAATTAGCCATTTTTCCTGTTTTCTAAGAAGTCCAAGAGAATAATATAAAGACCAGCTTTACCACCATGACAGAAGGGCTTTTGCAAAAATGACAGTTTAGCAGCAATGTAAGAATTTGCAGTCAGCTTTTTATTGCTAGCAGATATCACCTTCTGAATAATCTTGCTATGCTCTGTACATAAGCTTTAGCTCACAGTACGTCTATGACCACACACACATATTAAATGTTTCTCTTAACAGTTTCAGTAATTGATTGCTCCTATAGCTTTTCTAAAGAACATCTTTTCTTGTTGGAAATCATCATGCTCCAGCTCCAATCATTGGATCTTTTCATATTTCTTTCTGATATACTAAAGATTCCTTTATCTGAAAGCTCTTCCTCAGTATAGAGAATGCACCAAGTGATAGAAACCTGAATTACACCCCATAGCCATTTTGTGTTTGGACCTATCAACACAAACAATTAATTTGTTAAATTAATTTAACAACTATGGAGTGATTCCTGTCAATTAAAGAACTATGGAGTGATTCCTGTCAATTAAAGAACATTAAAATATTATCCTAAATATGAAGATGGTGAGAATACTTACATCACAAGTAACTAGAATCCCACACTACTTTGTGAACAAAACAAAAAGTTATAATGAACAGTCTAATTTAGCTACAAGAAACTGGTTATTCAGTGAGTTTTTTTCAACAGCTCTATCTTTACTTCGTAAAAATTAAATAAGGGGATTCTTCCTAATTAATTCTTTAAAGATTGTGCTATACTCTTCCTTATCTTTTTATTTTGAATGCTAAATATGAACAATGAAAAAAATTGTTCCATCCACATTTATCCCTTAAAATGACATCTTTTAAGAGAACTGTGATTAAGATAATAAGACACTGAGGAATGAAAAAAGATGTGCTGAAGAAACCCATGTTAAACGTCTCATGGTGACCTCTTCAGCTATGATTAGATGCAATAAGCTCTGAAATCCTTAGTACATGAAAGTTGTTGACCTGTTGCAGCAGGTCCAGAGAAGGGCCACAAAAGTTACTGGGGGGAGGGACCACCTCTCCTATGAAGACAGACTGAGACTGTTGGGGTTGTTCAGCCTGGAGAACAGAAGGCTCCAGGAAGACTTTGCTGCAACCTTTCAATACTTAAAGGGGAATTATAAGAAAGGTGAGGACAGTATTTTTAGTAGGACCTCTAGAAATAGGCCAAGGGGTAATGGTTTTTAAATTAAAAGAGGGTAGATTCTGACTAGATATAAGAAAGAAATTTTTAATGATGAATGTGGTGAAGCATTGCAATGGCTTGCCCAGAGAGGTGGTGATTGCCCCACTCCTGGAAACATTCAAGATCAGCTTGGACGGGGCTTTGAGCAACCTCATCAGGTCCAAGATGTCCCTGCTCATTGCAGAGGGAGGTGGACTAGAGGACACCTGAAGGTCCCTTCCAACCCAAACTATTCTATGATTCCATAATTCTGTGAAGATGACCAGGGTCAAGCAGGTTTTGTTTGGGGTTTTTGTTCATTTTTCTTTAGCTTTTAATCTGTTTTGGGAGACACTAGTCTATTTTACTTGCTTGAATTAATTTAAAAAAAACCCCTCCCACACATTCTACATTTTTTTTTTTTTTTTATTAAGATCTAGTATGTAAAATGCACATTTAGCATAATCACCACCACACTTAACTGTTTCTCAAACAGCATTGTCTGGGCTGCCATTCCTAAACTGTAAAAAGTTCTGATCACTATGAGATATGTAAAAAATTCTTTAGTAATTCTACAACCAAATTCAAATGAAATTTGTTTTAATATGCAAACTGATCAGTAGAATGAGCCTTCCTTTCTTATTGCCTTTCCTTGTTTGTAAAGCTATGAAGTATTCACAAAAGGATAACTCACAAAAATGTATCTTGATTCTTGTGGTTGTTATTATGCATATCAGATTGCTACTTCAAGTTACAGTGAAGATATAATTGTATTCTTTCCATATGGTTAGGCTCATTAGAACAGAATTTTAAAAAGAAAATTAAGACAAATCTGCTTACTACGTGAGATATTTCAGACGTCCTCTGCTGAAAAATTTAAGCTGAAGAAAATTGCATTAATCTGCAGCCTTGGAGAACACCTCTTGTCATGCAGGAAGAAAAGAAGGTTTGTTACTCCCCAAGCAAATTATTTTTTGCCTTGAATCCTACCACATATTCTGTTGTTTATGATAATAAATGCTGGTCAGAGCACTGGGGACTGTCCCTAGGAAGATGCTCAAAGAGCATCAAAAGATAATCAAAGAACAAACCAAAACTTATTATTTTATGTCCATGTATAGGCAACTCAGTAGAGCATTTGCAGAGAAAGACAACATGCAGTATCTCACTCATCACCAGATTTGACAGTATGAGACTTACTTTTGTCCTGGTTAGCATGTATGAACATCTTCAGTCCTGTATGAGATTCTTTTAAAATTTTTTTAATAGCATCTTCCAGTTATATGCTCAAGGTCAGTTTGTTATAGTTCTAACAGATCTAAATGTAGGTTCATGGACCACTTATACTAAGAGAAATAGATTTATCAGAAATAACTGAAGAATTTATTAATTACCTTAATTTCCTTTTTATTCTATTGACAATAGAGACCTGTGTGAAGGTATTCACTATTTGTGTGGTAGAGAATCCTGACAGAAGTATCTATATATAAAAAGGGGTCTATCATTTAGATGGAGAAAAAGCCCACACCTTTGTACAAACAAATTCATTTTTCTCTACAACGCACCTGTTCCTTCTGCTCCTGAAAATGGCATATCTTTTGCTCCTATTACGCATGAACTGTATGACTTTTCCACTGCACAGTGATTCAATCACACAGTGATTGAATCAGTCTTGAAACTAAATGTAAATGAGGCAAAATGAATTCCTAAGTGTTATAAATAAATTCTTATATACAAAATATTTACTGAACTATACTAGTCACCTCTCACCATATACTTTTGCACCTTCTTAGTTTATTTTTAAGGAAGGACTGTATCATCCACATTCTGCTGAAAAGCAGCACTTGTATAGCCATAATAACAAAGAGAAATACATACATTGATTCTGCACTGGCTCTAATATAATTACTCTCAGAAAATACAGGTGCTACAGGGTAATCAACAGTGTACTCGAGAGTGCTGAGATCTTCCACCTTCACAGACAGTATTTATCAGTTTTTTTCTCTGGTCTGCCTTCCCTTATGAAATCACATTTGCCCATTCCTTTCTTATCCTGTAGCCCGGCACAGTAAAATGGCTTCTAAATTTAGCATTTAAATACTTGTAGGTCTCCAACTCAAACTTCCAGTTTCAGACCCAAGCACTGAAACTCAGCTCCATTCATATTGCATGAGCTTAAAGGCCCAGACAGGAGAGAAAATGCATATGAGGGTAAAGCAGTTCCAGGCACAGGACATTTCTGATCTGTATCTCTGGTTTGCATCTTCAAGATTTGCTTTATGGTCTAGGATTCAGAACATAGTTTAGCATAGACACTTTTGCTAGATGGCTATGGGACTGCCTGACACTATTTAAAAACCAATGTCTAGGTAAGAAAACAATTAGATGGGCTGCTTAGTAACTGTTTCTTTCCTATTTTAATATCTGGCTGATTATTTTCTTCATACAGTTCTCAAAATAGATCCATGGGTGAACTTACATAATAATCTAAATCTGAATCCTGTGTAAGGATTTATGTCATTTAGAGGTGTGTGAGTTACCCTAAAGATACACAAGTCTCAGAGCAATTCGGTTTCCAACTCCTGAAGTTTCCAGCTTCCTTTTTTTGGCCATATAAGGAAAAATTAAATGCTGTGATATCAAATTAGGCAAGTATCATCCTCATACCTGAGCCTGTTCGGAATTCAAAAAATATTCATTTACTCATTCATCTCAGCTGTGGTATACAAGCAAATAATTGTGTTTAGATCATGATTTCATGATCTTTAGCCATCAGATATAGGTTTCACTTCAGATGCAGTTTGCCTTTCTGAGCATTATTTTTTATGCAACATTCAATAATATTATATGGAAAAACTGAAACAAATAAATAAAAATTGAAACAAATAAAGGGAGTATCTTAACTAATTACAGACGTCTGGTAAGAATTTGAAATTCTCCTATGTAAAAGTTCTTAGAGAACTACTACCCATTCATCGATGATTCAACCAAGGTATATAGTAGAGAAGCCTTGACTGGCTTCTTGTAAACATTTATGAAATTTCATATATATTTCCCCAGGTTCTTACTAGTTTTGTACTGAAATACAGGATTTCAAAAACACTTGAGTTTCCTTTCTCGAGTCAAGTACAGCAGCATGAAATTTTCTGTATCATATTTTCAAAAGTCTATGAATCAACTTCTTGATTATACCTAGGTAATAATTCACAAACACTTTTGCCTTATGTATTATTCCAAATTATTTAAACAGCGAACTTCCAAGAACATAATGAAGATTCAGTGCAAACGACTTCCTGAATAGTCCACTAAAAGTTTCTTCTGATACAAGACTAGATTTTCAAATCTGCTCCAATTTCATTTAAGAAATCAGTTCTCATTGATTTTAATGAGATTAAGGAATGGTAACTCTTCCCTTATGCAGGATGATTGTCTTTAATTATTAAAAAATTGGAATTATTCATTTAGAACAAGTTCTTCAGTGCTTGTTTTCTTAATAATAAGTCTCTGATCTTCCATTTTTGGAAGATGTTCAACGAAAAGAAGCTTTAGTCTAAAATAAGAAAAAGTAAACATCCGCATTCATATCTCTGAACAATCGGAGAAAATTATTTTAATAGAAAAAAAAAGAAATTCCATTTTAGGAAATAAAAAATGAAAGTGAGTACATAAATGCATATTGAATGTTTTCTTCTTTTGGGTATGCGGCCCAATATATCTGTTAAAATATTGCTATAATCTGCAAAATATTTTTAATTTATAATATTTTTCAAGCATTTGTTGTAAATTTAGAACTTCAGCCCTTACTTGATGATTTCTTTGTCTAATAAGATCCAGTATATTGTCACCTTTGAGTATCGTTCACTGTCAATTTTCAGATTCTCTGGAGTTTCACTCCCTTCTCCATTTCTGATGCAATTTAATCTCTTATCAGATACTCAAGCTGTCTCCTTTCCTCTCTCCTTCCCACTCCTCATTCCCTTGTTGCTCTTCAGCTTTAGATCAGTCACAAACACTTTGATGATATAATTTTCCTTCTGCATTCTCTGATAAAAAGTGTTTCTTTTATGTGCATTTTATTTTCTAATGTAGAGCAATAATGTTTGAATTTCTGTAACATGCTCTTGCAGTTTAGGTTCATCTCCTTGATTTGACTGGAAACTATTAAACACATCAAGTGTTTCAGTGCTAGCTATTGTGAGATATGATATTATCTGCTGAGTTTTACTACTTTGTGGCACATACCTGCTTCAGACATGGAATAAACTGCTGTTTAAATTGTCTCCATGTATTTTTTTTACACTACCATAATGCTCTGTCCTTTGAACTTTTTCATTACTTTATTTCTCCATTCAGGAGGCTTATAAAAAAGTAGTCATTCAGCTAATGCCTTGTTATTGTTGAGAATATGTTATATCAGCAGGATTGTAGTAATGGAATGAGATCCATCCCATTACACGTCTTCAGCCTTGTCTGCCTTATAACCATGCTCATAGGCTTTGCTGATCCATCACATTCTTCATTGATATGAACAGACCTGGGAGAAGGTCCACTCACCAGGACTTATTGCACAGTTCCAGAAAACCACCTCCTAGCTGACTAAATAGGAATCAATCTAGGGTGAATAAGTCAATTTATGTTCCAGTTGAACATTTAGTCTTTTTATTTAGACCATCTACACCCTTGCTGCTGTTTTCAAAGTATTAAAAAATGTGGGGATTCTTCAGTGTCAATTTAAGATCCAGCTAAGAGACAGAGTAAACCTATGCTTATTTAAATTCTAAGACAGACCTATGGACAATAACCTAGTCCGTGGTGACTGTATATTTTTATCAGACTGCCTTTCTTTGAGGTAGAAGAGCCTTCACTTTCTCCTCGATAAAAGTACTGTGATAAAGTGTCCGTTTACATTGTGGCTACTGATGTCTATACTTCCAGTCCTTTCTTATCCATAGATATGTAGGATTCCTCAAATTTCAGATGGCTTCTGTTTTTATGCTGTGATGATCCAGTATTCTGGTTGTCTCATTGCAAGCTGGAGTTCATCCAGGATCTGATTCAATATCAGTGTCCCACAGGCTGGGAGAGGATTCTTGGGAAGACCTTTGTTTCATATGGGATAGCTGACTGTAAATGTGGCCCTTTCTGCAGAGGTAGTGACCCTGACTACAGGAAGGGAGAGAGGTTCAGAAAATCATCCTTTATGCATTTTTAATACACACCCTACACAACTATATACACCGCTTCTTTACTTCATTCACCAGTGAATATAGGCCCTTTATATTTGCATCACATAATATTTAATTCCTCCTCTTTCCACCAAATGTAGTTTCTGTGACACAGATTCCAAGAAAGAATTATGTTCCAAGCCTATGGGTCAGGACTACTTAGAAAAAAGATCTTTCTTAAATCTACCATTTTAAAAGAAACTGTAATTCTAACTTGTGAATCTCTCTCATGACCTTTTCTCTCCAGAATTTCTTTTTTGATACTAACTGCCTTATCTACACACTGTCAGTTCTGGAGCTGGGTAAAATTCTATTGACATGAAGTGTCAAGGGCTTCAAAAATTTCTATATATTTATGTCTCTCATTTTTTTTTTAAAAAAAGCTCTCAAAATGTCTAAACTAAATTATATTTCACAGAATAATGGTATGGTTTGGTTTAGAAGGTACTTTAGGAATCGTGCAGTTCCAAGTCCCCTGCTAGGTTGTTTAAAGTTTACTTCAACCTGACCTTGGACACTTCCAGGGATGTTGCATCCACAGTTTGTCTGAACAATCCCTTCTGCTTCTTCACCACTCTCACTGTGAAGAAGTGCTTCCTTATGCCTAACATATATCTACTTCCTTCCAGTTAGGTACTGCTCTCAGGTCTCCCTGGTCTTTGCAGGAGAGGTGCTCCAGCCTTCTGACCATCTTTGTGACCTCCTCTGGACTAGCTCCAACAGGTCCACATCTTTCTTCTGTTGGGGGCCTCAGAGCCAAACGTAATACTTGAAGTGGGGTGTCACCAGAGCAGAGTAGAGGGGCAGAATTGCCTCTCTCACCCTGCTGACCATGCTGCTTTGTACGCATCCCAGGATATGATTGGTTTTCTGGGCTGTGAGCACACACTGACAGGACATGTTATGTTTCTTGTCCACCAACGCTTCCAAGTCCTTCTCCTCTGAGCCACTCTTAATGCATTCTCCACCCAGCCTGTATTTGTGTCGGAATTGCCCTGATCCAGGTGCAGGACCTGGCACTTGGCCTTGTTGAACTTTATGAGGTTCACACTGGCCCACCTCTCAAGCCTCTGTCAAGGTCCCTCTAGATGGCGTTCCTTCCTTCCAGCGTGTCGATTGCATCACGCAACTCGGTGTCATCAGCAAACTTGCTGAGGGTGCACTTGATCCCACCGTCCCTGCTGCCAACAAAGATTTCTCACAAAAACATAGAAGAGATATTAATTGCTTAAGAAGATCTGTGTACACATTGTCCTCTTCCCCTTTCACTGCTACACATCATAACATTTCAGTAGAATTACAGTGATGTAGCCTTCTACAACGTCTCAGACTGGGAACAGGGGTGCTTGGGTCCCAATGCAGTGACTCATATAAAACCCTACGTTGGACAATTCTGTGGGGGTAATATTCTTCTATTATTCACTCCAGTACAAAATATTAAATAAATGTGAACAGCAATGAACAAACAGCATATTATAGGTTTTTTTTCCTTCGTTCTTAAATAATTCTATAGTTACTGTAGTGAAAATCATTACTGAATTATTATATGTTGATGAAAATTATTAGACTTTATGGCAGCGGGAAGGAAACTAGATCTTGTGAAGGTTAAACATTTTGAGTGGTTCAGTATGATAGTTCATGTCATTTGAGCTTCTTTTCTCTTAAAGCATTCATTTTGTGAGGTTGTTAATGGTTTTATTTTTTTTTTATTATGATGTGTGATTTATCATCTGTTGGTCTGGAAAGTTAAATTCAGCATGCAAGATCGGTAACCATTCAAGCTAATTGCCCTTTGACCTTCACCCTTCCTTTCTGCTATGATGCAATACAGATATTTAATTTTTCTTTTGTGAAATATTTGCATTTGAGTGAAAAATATGTTCATTTTTTAAAATCTGCATCCATTAATGTTTATTCACTGAAGAGATGTATTTTTGCTATAAATGTGAAATGTAGTTTCAAGGTTATAATTCTTTGGTTTCTTCTTTTCTTTGTCTTTCAGTGTTGTTTTGTGAACAGCGTTGCGAATTACCCTGGCTTATATAATCTTTTTCCTCAGAGACACCCCCCCAAAAAATGGAAACAAAAAACCCAAGCAGAATGAAGAAGAATCTCCATATAGATGACCTTGTGCATTTTATAGATAATTGCCCCTCTGGGGCTGTATAGTTCAGAGGCATAAAATGGACTGATTCTCAAACTGTAGGAATCCTAGAGACCCTGAAGTAAAAAAAAAAGGAAAAAAAAAAAAAAAAAAAAAAAAGAAGAAGAAAACTCTCATCTACTATGGGCATTCAGCTGTGAAATAATTACTCCACTGACCTCGTTTTACCACTGACATCTATGAGAGCAGAGATTTATCAAGGCTGAGTGCTTCTGAAAATCTCACCTTTAGTGTCATTGAGAAAACCTGCCCATTCCAGATTCTCACTTCACCCGATACTTTAAGGAACTTCCACGAAGTCCTGTGATAGCCCTTCCAAGGCTGGAGGGGCAAGGAAGGGAGAACAGAAGAGAAAGGATAAGGAGACATAAGTAACCTTTTCTTTCCTGCACCTATACAGAAAAAGTTCTTCAGTAAAAATGTCCCATTCTGCTTGTAAAAGTTAATCACGTCTTAAACTTTATGCCTGAATATTATTTATGATTATTAATTCTATTTCAAACTGGTTTTAGTATGTAAATTAAAGCATCACACTCTAACAAAGAACATGGTGATGGATTTTGCTGACAGTAGTACAATGACTAAATGAATCTATCTTTTTATTACCATTTTAATAATATATTGAGCAAAACTTCTGAATACATAGTGGGTCTGTCAGAGGCTTTATGTAGCAAAAGCTATCACCCTCAAGATAAAGGGCAAGACTGCCACCAGCCATATGAAAGTGTGGCTCTATCTTGAACACACATGAACAAGACTCCTGCTGAGAATAGTTATAAACTTACTAAAAGGATCTGGAAAAAGGAGGTGACAAAAGTTCACCTTTCCATACCCAGTGGAAAGAGGCAGCTGAGTAAATAGAATATGCTAATGTTTAAAAAATACCAAACACTCAACAAATACTTTGTGTTTTCCTCATGAAGCATTTCAACTACATATAAAAGGCATTTCTATATAACCAGGACTTTCCTACTGCATACTGGGGAAGCAATATCCTTACGAATTTTGGGTGGGGTTAAGAATAAGAGCTGAGGCTGTGAAACTCCTAGTGAAGCAAAGAAAGTGAAAGATAACACAAATTGGATCCGTAAAGGCAGGCTTCACTCGTGTTAAACGTAAAACCAAATTAAAGTTGTGCTATCTACTGCTGTTTCTGCAAGTGAATTTTCTTTTGTAAAGATATCATACATCAGAGCATCATTGTTAATGGGTCTTACATGTGTTTTAACAACAGAAATTATGAAGATAATATGAGAAGAGAATTAAGAGACCTTTGTATGGATTTTATTTTCCTTACAACACAGTATTCCATAGAGTAGAGCATTTTAGCCCACTGTTCTTTAACACCATGTCATAAGGCAGAAATATTAATTCAAAACAACATTGCACTAACGTAATGACACTTACTTAAACAGAAGTAATGTTTTAATTAGAGATTTTCACTTCTTTCCAATGTCTAATCAGAAGAAATCTTTATAATAAATATTTGTCATATTCCAGCTAGTAAAATTTTATATAAATAATACCAAAATTTATTAAAGAACAACTAGAACTGTATTTTCTCATATTAGTCCAACCTGATCCGTAGAGTCAAACCCAAAGAAATATCTATGCTTAAACAAAACAGCTATATATTTCCTTGGATATAATCCTTGATTTTCAAATTGGTCCATATTAAAATAATCTGGAAGTTTAAGCCTCCTAGAGAGTTAAGAAAAAGAATCTTACTTATAAAGTCACATTTTTGGTCTTCTGTAAATCTGTCTCAAGGGTTAGTTTGTGTTCATTCCTTCTTCCCCTGGTCAAAATGACCATTAAGTGATATCAAATATAGTACCACCGAAACCCGAAACATGACATAAATGCAGAAAGGGACATTGATAAATGGACTCATTTTTATAACCTGCAGTGTACTGTTGAGTGGCTTTAGGAGGGGCCATTCCCTATACTGGTTTCTTCTGCTCACTTTTATAAAACAGTTGTGTTGCACACATATAAATTAATTGTCTTTGCTTTTCTGGTTTCATTTACTCATCCAATGGTTTGAAAGTCTCCAAAGACATTGCAATATCTGTTTTTAAAGACTGTCAACACTTCTAAATGCCATTTTACAAGTCATGCTTTTGGGTCTCCTGACAAAAATATATAGTAGTTTTTAATCTACACATTAGGAGAGCATTATTTGTTTCTTGAGTCACAAATGTAGGGGCTATTCTTTCCTTTACATAGCCTATGTATACTGTTTCAGTTCTATTCCCTCAGCCATGTTATTTACTTCTGCAGACATCATTTCAATCTTATCTTTTGTAGAGGTCATTGGCAGTGGCAGCTTATCACTTCTGGCACAAATTTGTTTGCATGTGTCTAATGAAATGCTCGTCTTCTGCAAATTTCAGTGGAGGGTCTTCTAAACACGGAGGTCTCAGACACGACAATTCCGGTTATGAAGTGTTGGTTTGGTTTGAAAGCACTAGTTTTCTTTAGTTTTGATTGTTATTTCAGCATACTTCAGTCTGAACACACTATCAGTGAACCAGCAAATTGTATTTATGCAGCACCCAGAGCACACTACTGTGTGAGACAGGTGGGTTCACAATGGACAGATCTGATCCCTTTTTTTTGTGCAGAGCAAGCAAACAGGGTGTGTTCAAGTGAAAAAAAAAAAGAATTCTAAAAATAACACCAGAATCTGTTCCTACTTCATATCTCTACACCCTATTTGGTATTTGTGGGGAGTTTTATGTGTAGCTAGAGTGGTTCTTTGCATGTGAACATAGACACACAAAACCACATTGACACTTTTTATCCGTTTCCTATGCACAAATATATTTGTGTATGTGAATCGAAATGCACATTAGCTGTGCTGATAAAAAAAATAGCTGAGCATCATTCTGAATATAATGGGAACTAGAAGCAGTCCCCCAAGACAGATGCAATACGTCCATCAGGTAATTGATGCTATGTTGTGAAGGCAGCAGTTCCTGCATTTGCTGAATTCTAATTTACTGCCAGTGTTTTGACTCTGTTAATGCTTCTTGTGTATGTTTTTCACATCTACCCCAAAGAAAAGGGAGATGCTATTTTAAGGAATGACAAACTGCCATTCAACTGATCACTGATATTTCAGTCTCTGTGACTCTATGTCTTCCTTATTCCTACTGAGTTCAAAACCCAGGGGAACCTCAGACCACTGCCTATCATAGAAGCAAGGTGCCAAGCTTGCTCCTTCATTCAACACTGGTTTCTCTTGTTCAGCTAAAACTGTAATCAAAGCATTCCCATACATGGAAGATACACGTACTCAGTTGTTGTTCTCCTTGGTCAGCTGTTTCTGCAAAAGAAGCAGTTCCCCATTCTTGTGAAATTCCCATAGGTTCTGTTGAATACTTTAGCTTACACTGACTAGGTCTTTGCTACAGAACTACTACACCAGTCCGCTAAACATTAACATAGCTGAAATTCTAATACAGTCCTGAGCTTATTTTACTGAGTAAGATGGTTTTGTTCAACTCTTCTTAGCTGACAGTGTTTACCAGTGTTTCTTTTCTGATCTTCTTGATATTATACCTCCCGTTGGTTATGCTGAAGTTTATTAACAAAAAATTTCTGTAATTTTTAGCTCCCTTTACCTTAAATATCAAAGACAACAGAGTGAATTCTTCAAACAGTAACAATTGTTTTCTACACAAGGAACTTGAACATAGAGATAAAATTAGCTCAAAAAGACTAGACCATAAATTTCATTTTATTTTTATTAAATTTTAGTAACTTTTTTCCCTTTTTCATTTGAAAAATGTGCTTAACATTTAATTTTATTGTTAATGTTTTTAATGTTTTGATTCAACTTTCACTCAAATCCAAAGAAGGTTGGTAAAAAAAATCTTCAACTAACATAAAAAACATCATAGCTTATTTCTTCATATTTCTTAATTTTTATGTTCAGTCTGATGTTACTCTGCTAACATGTAGAATTAATCCAGATTTATTCCCTTAAGCAAAGAACAAAAAGGCACATTGTAATCTGATAAGTGAAATTTTTCACATGCATAATTATACGAACTTGAAAAATGCTTTTATGTTATTAGTCATTTTAGATAGGGGTAAAAGAATGTAGGAAAATTTGGAAATCTTTTGAACAAAACAAAACAAAATAAACCAAAACAAAACAAAATCTGTTCAGCCTGTTGAGGTCCTTCTGAAGGGCTGCGCAGCCCTCTGAGGTATCAGCCATTCCTCCAAGCTTTTTGTTTCCAGTGAACTTGCTGAGAAGGCATCAGCCCCTTAATCCAATCACTGATGAATAAGTTAAACAATACTGGGCCCAGTATTGAACCTTGGGGAACGCTGCTTGTGACACACACGTGCTACTGATTTTACCCTCTGGGATCTGCCATTCAGCCTGTTGCCAATCCACTTCATTGTCCACTCATCCCGTCCACACTTCCTGAGTTTTCCTACGAGGATGCTGCAAGAGACTATCAAAAGCCTTGCTGAAGCCAAGGCAGACAATATCCACTGCTCTCCCCTTATCCATCCAGGTGCTTTTTTCATCATAGAAAGCAGTCTGGTTGGTCAAGCATGATTTACCTTTAGGGAATCCATTCTGACTACTCCTGATCACCTTCTTGTCATCCATGTGGATAGAGATGGCCTCAATAATGAGGCATTCCATCACCTCTCCAGGGATTGAGGTTAGGTTGACTGGCCAGTAATTTCCTGTGTCCTCCTTCTTGTCCTTTCTGAAGACTGGAGAGAGATTTCGTTTCTTCCAGTCCTCAGACACCTCTCTTGATCTCCAAGACCTTTCAATGGTGATCATGAGTGGCCTAGCTTTGGTGTCGACCAGCTCTCTCAGCATTCATGGATGCATTCCAACAGGGCCCATGGACTTGTGGATGTCAAGTTTGCCTGCTCATAATTGCTGTCTGATCTCTCAGGCTGGTCATGCTGGAGCACAAAGCTCCTCATGTGCCTAAGGAGCATATAGTCTCTTCTACCACAATTTTGAGAACTGTCTAAAACTAGGTGTGTAACTAAAGTATGTAGTTTTGGATCTGAGTCACTTTTAAATAAACAGGGAACACCTCTGTAGAAATCCAGCCTTTTGAGGCTGGGCCATTGTGAATCTAGGAATTCAAATCAATTGAACAAAGAGAGAATGAAATGAGGGTGAACTTTATGGGCATTGAGGGAGGGCGCTAGAAACCTAAGGAGCAACCCCCATCTTCTTTAGTCATATAGAGTTCTGTGCAACTAAACAGCAAAAAGGAATGTAAAATGGAGGGTTAAAATAATTTTCACCCTTGCAGCCATCAAGTTGGGATGCACTTCAGATCTCCTTTAAGAAAACTCTCTTTTTCTTCGGCATTACGAAACTTTTCTTTGCAAACTCCTCAACACTACAGGAATGCCAGTTTCACATTGTGAAAACAAGTACCTGGTATAAAAAAGACAGTCCAATTACTTAGTGTTGGCTAGAAACCTGAAATGAAAATAGCACTGCCTCTTCTTTTTTTCTCCCCCGAGGTAGAATCTGGGTCATATATTAATTCATACAGTGAATGTCTTATCTTTTGTATAAATTCAGTTTATGTAATAGGAAAGGGTTTAAGATTTCAACTTCCAGTTGTTAATAAAATATATGTATTTAGATCAATATTGATATTGATGAATGGACATTGGTAAAATAAGTATTTTGATGGATGTTGATGGGAAAACATTTGTTATACATGATTGTAGTCAGTTATACATAAAATTAATTCTACCAACTCTTAAAGGCCTTTGAAAGGATGTATTAACATCAGTTTCTTTAACCAGATTAGATCAGGAAAATTGGCCCAAAGAGAAGAAATGGTGCCCTTGTGGGATATATTTGCATAGCAATATTGATTAATACTTACTATCTTCTATGAATAAGTTACAAGAAGAGGCCTGGAATTTCACAGAGCTTGAAATTAAGGACATAAATCTGTTTTAATTTAAACTAGACCTGTGCAGCCTTTATTTTTTTTCTGTGAAGAAAACTGTTTCTCTTTTTCCCATCTTATTTTTGGTGTTTATTTTTACTATGTTTGTTAGTGGCCCTATTCAAAGGAGCTACTTAATGCCACAGTGTGTTCTTCTTAACTGCAATGATGGAAAAAACAGCCAAGTCTGAAGATGACAGCCCTCAAACTGCTTGCATCTATATAACCCTTAATAGACCACAAGTGTCTTGCAACACTGCACTAAGTGACTTGGTGTGCCTTTGTTTTTGTAATGGGTTCATACTGAATAGGGTCACTGGAAATATCCGAGTACACCAAATTGTATCAGACACTTGGCAACAGACATTGAGTACAAAAGGAGTTTTGGCCTTTGTTATGACCCAATTATTATTAAAGTTCTTCAGAAATTCCTCTGCCCAAATTAAGGTGCAAATGAAACCACACGCCAGTGACAATAATAAGGATTTTATTGTATAGTAGATATGAGAGAAAGAGAGAGAAAGAAAGAAAGAAGTAGAAAGAAAGAAGTAGAAAATAGGTAAGGGGGACAGGAAGAGAGTAACAGGGACAGAATAAGGAAAATATCACCACTCCACAGATCCCAATGATGTTCTGTTGATCCTCTCCAGCTGGTCTTCTTGGTGGTGAAGGTCCCCCCAAAAAGCATAGAGTCCGATGGGTTTATATACCCTCAAGCCAGGTGGCAATGTCCAGGCATGGCCCCCGGGGAGAGGGGGGCAGTCTCTTACAGCAGACTCTGGATCTGTTGCATCACGTGTGGTCCTGTGGTGCAAAGCCTCTCCCGTGAATGTCCCGTGGATGTGGCCTGTGGGGGTGGGGGTTCCACAGCTGGGCCAGTTTGTGTAAGGGAGGATGGGGGTTCACTGCCCCTGAGCAGAGGTTACACCCGAAACTTCCTCCCCTNAGCCTCTCACGTGAATGTCCCGTGGATGTGGCCTGTGGGGTTGGGGGTTCCACAGCTGGGCCAGTTTGTGTAAGGGAGGATGGGTGTTCACTGCCCCTGAGCAGAGGTTACACCCGAAACTTCCTCCCCTCCTGCCTCGTTTCAGGGGGGAGTCTGTGTAAATCTGGCTTCTGTGGGCTGTGCTCTCCCCCACCGCAAACTCAGCCAGGGAAGATCCTTAACACAACTGCTGGGTTTGGCTCACATTCTCTTGTTTACTTTTTTGTTTCTCTCCAGGCCTGAGGCTGATGAAAGAATGGGTTTTCCCTTTATCTAATCTCAGTAGTTTGACTTACAGTCCAAAGTTCTTCAGGGAGTTTTCTGTGGTTGTAGCTTCTTCGAAACTTTATATCAATATTTGAGGCATGAAATATTTTCAGTCTCTGACAGCCATTGGTGCACAAATACCTGGGACGCCATTAACTCTTTGTGAGGTACTGTTGTGGTTTAACCCCAGTAGGCAGCTCAGCCCCACACAACTGCTCACTCAGTCTTCTGCAGATGGATGAGTGAGAGAATTGGAAAGGTAAAGAAATCATGGGTTGACTTAATGACAATTAAGTCAATAGGTTAAGCAGAAGCTGTGTATCTAGGCATAGCAAAACAAGGAATTTATTCACCACTTCCCATGGGTAGGTAGGTGTTCAGCCATGCCCAGGAAAGCAGGGCTGCAATAGGTGGAACAGTCACTTGGGAAGACAAACATCATTGCTCTAAACATTGCCCCTTCCCTCTTCTTCCCCCTTCTCTATATAATGAACATGATGCTATATGGGTTGGGATGTCTCCTGGGTCAGTTTGGGTCAGTTGTCTCATCTATGCCCCCCTACCGCTCTTGTGCAAGAAATTTCCTACTTTCTGGAGTGAGAAATGCAAAAGGCCTTGACACAGTGCAGGAACTGCTCAACAATAGCTGAAATATCTCTGTGTTATCAGCCCTGGTTTACTTACAAATCCAAAATGTAGCACCAAAGAAGCTACTATGAAGAAAATTATCTCTATCCCAGACAAAAGTAGAGCAGAAGTTACATAATAAAGGAGTAAAGATCAAAAGTAAACCAATTATAAATTCAATATACAGGGATCTGCTGCCTTACAGGATATGTTTTAGGTGTTTTCACATCAGAAAAGGTTGAAACCCGGTAATCTAGATCACAGAGTTTTGCCATCAGTCATTCAATTTAATATCTGAATAAACTCCAAATGTTTATGTTTTCACCATATTATGTGATTTATTACAATTAATCAATGTATTATCAATGCTATTTTCTAACTGTTTTCAGTTAAAGCCTCAGTACTGTTTTCCATGAGTTGAAAATTTGAATACATAAGGTTTAACAGTATTTTCTGAATTAAGAATTATTTTCAATGGCTAAAATGTGAACTTTCAATGGCTAAATACATGAACTGCAAGATTTGAAATAACTTCTAGTCACAAATTCACAAAGTTCAACAGAATTGCTGATGTGAATATGAACTCTTCATTTTATTTAGCACAGTTAGGGTGCAGAACTCTGTTTAATATTAGCACCCTAATGTGGAGATCAAAGGCATTGAAAAGTTCTTGGATCAAAGACTAGATTTAACCTTTGAAAGTTTATCACCTTGAAAACTTCAACTTCAATTACAAATTACATTTGTCCTGTTTTCAAGTGCCACAAAACTTTTCCAGTGTTATCGTTGAAAAAACAGTTTGCATATGGTTGCCTCCCACCCCCAGTCAAACATGAGCTCTGGGCTTATTTCTATGCTTTTTCTTTTCAGTTTTCTTTACTTGGGTTTTTCGTTTGTTCCTTACCCACACCCCCACCCCTATCCTCCCCCCCCAAAAAAAAATTTAAAAAAAGGAAGGATACCCACAGAAATTAAAATTAAAAGAGAGATCATTAAGACAATAGGTCATGGTCACATCATCGTTTTGCAGTTTTCTGGGCATTTAGGCACTTTTTGTCCCTGAACAGAAAAGGCGTTTTCTAATTCCAAATTTGCTCTTAATTCTAGAATTGGTTAATAATGCTGTCAAAAGTCTGTAGGTTGATCAAGCTATCTCTCCTAGAAGCTGGAGGCTAATCTTGCTGCTTACTTCATGAGGAGAGTTTAATTGTATAATTTCTAGGACCACTGGCTAGTTTCAAAATTCAGCAACTGAAGCTCTTCTGTTCAGTTACATTACCCTGCTCTTACTCCTCAGAGTTCTGTTCTCTTAGCAGCAAAATGGATGAAGAAACATGTTTCCAAGCAATATTTTTAAATTCTTTCTAGTCTCCAATAAAATGCATTTTAAAATTTACCAATATTATAACATTTGCAATCCTGTGACAGGTAAGAGTAAGCCCAGATAAAGTAGGAGGGATCTTACAAAAATTCTTGAAAGTAGAAGAGGTTGAAGAGACATCTCCAAGACCAAGAGGAATAACGTGTAGAGGGAAGAGAAGTGAGCATGATTTTTCCCCCTCAGTTAAGAACTTTCAGAAAAATATATGCTGTAGTGTTTATTTTATGAACTTTCTTTTCATTCATCTGAGTCATATCACCATTCCAATTGTTAGGTACTCATATATGTGAAAATATTTTTAGTTTCATATTTACTTATGTAAGAAATTTTGTGACTTACTGTTTGAAATGAAAATTAAATACTATGTGTTCTTGTTAACTGTAACAATCTTTCACACAATCAATAAGATTTTAGCTTCTGTGTTGTAAAGTTTCTCCTTCTCTTTATAAGATGCATTAAAAAGTCTCACAAAACGCAGAATATTTGCATTAGAGTAATCAATTCTATACATGATTTATATAAACTTAAAGCTGAGTGTATTCTAGATATTCAGAATTAAATATGCTTTAACACTAACCGACGTAGGCCACAGAGTACACACAGTTTTGCATAAAGTCCTTTTCCTCCTTCAGCCTAGGAATTCAGTAAGAAGTTAAAAATGTGTCAAGAGACATGAGGGTGAGTGGAAATTATGAGGGTACAACAGATATGAGGATAAACCTATTGTACTTTTCAGAGAGTGGGAGCTTCTCATGCTTTGGAAATTTCTTGGCTCTTTTTTTTCTGTTTAACTGTCATGACAGTTTCTAGTTTATTGCTGAAAAATAGATGTGAAATAAATTGAATTTCGCTCTCATTTCTTTCTCCATGTTCCTTAGGGATTCTGAAACTGTATCCACACTGGATGTTCTTGAAGTATAAGAAAAAGAAGCTGTCTGATTCCTATCCATAAAAAGCATATTATGGCCTCTTTTTTTTTTAAACTTTAGTTGTTAATGTTAAAATACAAACCTTATTCCATTCTGAAATTAACATGCAGTTCTTTTTTTTCCTGTCTTTATATCTCTGGTAGTCAGATTAAAATGTTCTCTACTGTAGTATCACTAGAAAAAAAGCACCTCTCCTCTCATAACTGCTTGGAAAAGATGAGACTAGCAACTGAATAACACTCCTGTGATCACCAAGCAATAGTCACATTAAAAAAGCAAATAAAATAAGCTTCTATGTAAAGCAGCAATACAAAGATGAGAGCAAAAAAAAAAGAAAAAGTGTTATGTAAATCTCTTTTTGCAAACCACTTCCATGTGATTCCTAACTCACATTTTGAGAAGCACAACCCAGCAGGCAAAGTCATAAGCATACAACTTGGTGACTGTTTTCTATTTACTGGAACACTGTGGGTTTAAAGGTTCAGAGGAAATGTGAAACTTGTGTTCAAGATCACTGAGGAAAGGCTGAAAAAAAAGAGGAAACAAGCAGAAAGCAAGAATGCAAATGAACCCAGACAAGATTAGGTAAAATGAAAATTGAATATAGAAAATCAGTGCTGAACAGCAGGAGGAAAAAAAAAAAAAAAAAGAAGAAGAGGAAAAGCATAACAGAAGCTTGTACTCCTGTGGTCTAACTGAATGTGACATGACACTCCAGAAATAAAACACGCTCCAGAATTAATTCCTGAGGCTTTGTCTAGATTAGTAAACTAAACAGTGTCAGGGCAAACACTTGAATACTGCCATGTAAGCATTTATACTAGCAAATCAATAGCTGATCCTCTGCCATACTTCTGGGTTTGGCTAGAGCAGACTGAGGCTGGAGAGCCAAAGCCAAGGACTGCTCCTGCCAGTCCTGCAGAAGGGCTATCCTCTCGGTTTCTGGAAGAGAAAAGCAGGGGAGAGTGCAAAGAGATCTCAGCTACCTGGGTACAAATAGTGTTTTGCTACTTGCACTTAAGAGAAAACTATGGCCTCTGGAAAATTTTGTTTGTTAGAAAGATATATTCAGTGTTCATTCAGTGTGCTTTAAGAACCTGAATTACTCAACCCTCTGCCCCTCTGCCCCTAAACTAACAAACAACTGGCTTTATATGACTGTGAGAAATCTCGGTGAAGCAACTGGAAAAGTTTGTGTTTCACATCTCTTTAATAATATTCCCTTATATTTTGTGAAGCGGTGTTAGTGTTTCCGAGGAGTTTATTCAGGGATTAAAGACATCATAGTCCCTCCATAATACAGATTCTGACTTTGACAAATTTTGATTATGCTAGGTAAAGCCAAGTTATTATTTATATCTATATATCATCTGTGAAGTAATACCCTACTATCTAGTAATAATCTGTTATTATCTAGTATCAGTATTTTCATGATGTGCATTATAGTTTTCAGCATTATCAATGTCAATATTACTAATGCCTATTCTGATGTTCTGATCTTAACACAATTAATATTTGTATAGTATATAGAATCATAAAATGTTTTGAGTTATAGGGTACCTTGAAGACTATTTATGTTTGTAAAAAGCACTGCCTGCATCACAGTTCTTTCCTAATGGTAAGGAAAAATGTTACAGATGTAATGGAACATAAAATGCCTAGAAATTCACAGCTCAGAATGCTGCCCCTGATCTTGCTGCCTTACTGTGGTGAGAAAGACAAATGAGATGCTTGATGGAAATGTCCATATATTTATGATTTATAACAGGAGCTACTTCGGAATTTTGAAACTGCCGATGTGATTTTATCATTCAGTGCTTGTTAATTTAAATGTTAATCCAAATTTATTAGGCTATTTTGGAAATCTTATCCACAAAATACAGCAGGACACTTGTAAAACATCTTTAAAATTGGGATTTCTTTGTCTCATTTTGCAGTCACATTTGTCATGTTTTAATGCTATTTTAATCTTTCTCATTATCCATGAAACACAGAGAGTTATTTAGAAACAATGAATACATGAAAATTTTTAAGTCCTTCATTATCTTTTCATAAAACAGTTTATTCTTCCTGTAAACACTGCAACATAATCAGGACTTAAAAATCCAGATTTCCACACTACTGGGCCATTTCACTAGCTGACTTCAACAACACATATAAGCCCCAGAGGGACCAGCCCAATTTCTGTTCAAAAATGAGATGAAAGAATGCTGTAGGAATCTTTACTCTTAACAGTAACTGTGCTGGGTCCAACATGGTGTGGAATGATAGAGAGCTCCAGCAGTATCATCTGAGGAAGGGGAAGCTAAAGAGAAACTATGGTTTTTTTCATACTAGAAACCCACTGTTGAGTTTCATCCTCACTCTCTTATTTTAGCCAAATAATAATATTAATAATGAAAATTATTGTTCTAGTTATATGTTGCTATGGTAATCTTGTAAAACAAAAACTGAGGAACACAACCAAAATCTTACAATAATTATTTGTATACAGCACTATTTTTCAGGTGGATACAATTTGCTAATGATGGCAATTGTTGCAGCAAATAAAGGTGGGCCGCAAATTATTTCTGTTAAAAGATTAAATAACAAATATAATATGATATTTAAACTATTTCTAAAACTATAAACATAGATTAATCTAAAAGGCATGAAGCCATAACATGTTAAAAAAAATAGGACAATGTACAGAAGACTGGTCAATGTTCATTGGGATATATTTAGTAATTTGAAACTTTAATAAATTTCCCTGCTGAAATTTCTATGCCATTTCCTAATACTGTAGATAGGTAAGTATACTAATAGCTTTGGATTCTATAAAAGACACTGAACAGGAGCAGAATATATAAACTATGTAGAAATTAGAAAACACTTATTCAAATTAGTAGGTTTTGTAACTGTGTATTTAACACTTGTCCATGCAGAGGTCCAAATGTCCTGAATAAATACAGTTTCTAAAGAAATAAATTCACACGTTTACCTGCAAAATGCGTTCATACTCTACCAAAAGGGCAAAAAATGAGAAAAAGGAGAGTGAGTGGAAGAATGGGCAATCTACGAATCAAAAATATACTATAAATATTTAAGGAGATAAAATAGTACCATAGCTACACTGCATAAAGCTGGTATATTTACAAAATTATCACTGAAGATTGTTGCTGCATTTTATACTGAGTCAGTTACTCAGGCTAAATACTGCACTATTGATATTTCAATTCCTTCCATGTGTAAAGCTGTTTTGTCATATTGCCATGAAATATTTGAAAATTAATGAAAGCAAGCTACCTAGTTCTGCATGCTACAGCTCAGTATCTTACAATGACAATAGAAGGATAAAAAAAAGCAAAGTCCGAAAATATTTTTTTATGAATTCTGCCAATCTCAGTATGAACCATTCAAATGCTCATAAATCCAACATCTGTGCACTTCTAAAATAGAAAAAAGACAACATAAATATTATGAATCAGATTTTTTCTACATTTTAAAATAAATTTGCTTACTAATGGCCAGTGATTACAGGCTCAACCCTATTGCTTTTTTAGAGGCAAAACTCCCCTAAGTGAGCCGTAGGGGAGCTTTAAAAAATTGCTGTAGGGCACAGAGATCTTAAGTGGTGAAAGTGGTTTTCTAGTAGGAAATCTATGTTAGAAATCATAACTAAAAATTTTTAAGTATATAGAAGTTAAGCTAATAAACACTGGGGAAGAGCTCATAAATACGTGAGAATGAGGTGTACGGATCCTTATGGGCAGCAGGTCACATATTTGCTAGCAGACATCGAAGGAAGAGCTTGTAAGGAAGAGAAACAGCTACCTGTTTCTAGGTGTGCTGCCAGCAACATCTCTTATACAATAACTAGAAACAATTAAAACCAGTGGGAGGAGTGTCATATATTAGCCCAAATCTCAAAAAAATTAGGACATGGCCTTTGCTTTAGGCGAGGTAGGAGAAATATGTGATTTTAAGGTCTTTTTACCCATTCTCTGATAATTCAGAGCTTTAGAAAAAGACTCTGAAGCCAAATATTTTTCAGTATCCTCATAAGTGAAATAAGATTTTGGCCTAATTTTTTTTTTTTTTTTTACTGAAGTGGAGGTTGAACCAGATAGACTCCACAGATCCCTTCCAACTAAGTCTCCCTGTGATCTGATGATTTAATGTTTTTTAATAACCTGACACCTGGAACGACCATGCTGTCCTACTTTTTTAGGTGTGAATTTCTTCAGCCAAATATTGAGCAAAGAAGAGTCCAATTATTTAAATTTTCTTGTATAGAGTAATTGTCTTTAAAAATTAGGAAGTCCAAAGGGAAAATACAAATACTGAAAGAAAGAGAGATTTTACAAATACAGCAGCAAAAGTGATGTGACAGCTTATATTGTACTGAGTACATGGACAATCTCAGGTTTATTATGTAAAGGCGCTGTGCAGCTGCCAGCAGGCATGATGTCATTTTGCAGTCAGTCACCAAGGTCACTGAATTCAGAGAGTTTTGTTAGCCAACTTTCACTCCTTTCAGACAGGAATGTAATTAAAATCTCTCCGTTTAAAAATAGTGAAATAGCACAGTCTACTTTTGAGATACCTGGAAAGACTGGAACAGAAACATGCCAGGGAAAATAAGCAGAGTTTGTCTGGAGTAGTGCAGAGAGTGGAGTTACCGATTTGTAGGACTGTTATGTCTGTGAATAACAACCTGAAAGGTAAGAGAAAGAGGCAAAAGTATACAGAAAGCCAAGCAAAAATAAGAATCATGAGTGACAGTGGCTCAAAAGGAAGAAGACAAAGGTTGATACATGTGGTCTTGAGAAAGACTGGAAATGAGGTTGTGAAAGAAATAAAACCCCTTGGAGTGTGTTCTTTCTGTGCCCAGGACAGCAGAACTCCTCCCGTGCTGCTGTGAGTGAAAAATGAAATAGAGTTGCAGTTCCACCTCATTGTTGCATTCAACTGAAATTTCCAATATGCTCTAAATAAAGCTGCATACTAATTATACTCAAATATAGAATTGAATTCATACTTATTTTGGTATGAGGACTTTTACTCATTTTTGATTTATATTTTGTGAAAGGAAAGTCTCCTTGTATTGGCAAGACCTTGTAGACAGGGTATCTATCACAAATGAGAAACCTACAACTTAACCTTTGCAGCATCTTGCCATGATCTCTACATTTTCTCTTTCAAGGGAGAGTTATGCAGAGAGTATATATTTTATTCCAGTGATGTTCAAACTTTAGTCCATGTTTGTCAGTGGACACTGAACTGTTTCTAAGGGCTCTAATTAATGTAAATAAGTAAAGCAGATTTTGAATCATAGAATCATGCAATTCTTACAGTTGAAAAAGTTCTCTAAGATTATCAAGTCCAAGCATTGACCTAGCAACACTGTGCTCACCACTAAACCATATCTGCAAGTGGCACAATAACAAGCCTTTTGAACACATCCGGGGTGGTGATTCCACCACATTTAATTTTTTATGTTCCAGACTTCTGTACCTCAAAATTATTTAGTTGTATAAAATAAAGGTTTGAAAAGAAGTGCTCTAACTTTAGTATATGATTTCACAAATATGGCTTTCATTGAGCTTAATCTTCAATAAATTTGCCAGAAATTAATATATGAGAGAACTCTTCACTAGGCATATTTTATTCTGTATTTTATTATATTGTGGTCTATTTAAATACCTACAGCGGTTCCTCTTAATAATCTGGAATTTTATTAGTGATCTGTGCTACAAATTTCAACAGATAGATTTAATAGGAGAAAGGAAAATTGTGAATTAAATATTTACTTCCATTGTTTACTAGTATTGTCTTTTATAGGTCTTGAAAACTTGCTAAGGTTCTTTGATCTGAAACATCAGAATCTTGTATTTCAATAAAATAAAAAGATAAACTCAAAATGTCAGGAATATGAAGAAAAAAGTTATATAATATTTTATATAAGTGTACCCATGTACAGCATAGATACTTCTCTTTCTGAATTCTTACGTTCTTTTTACTTTAAGCTTTCAATACTGAAGTATATTTACCATCTCTCCATGTGTTTCTGTGGAGCACCTACCTCACTACGATTTGACCATGGTGATCAAAATGAGTGTCTAGGCACTTTTCCACTATAAATATTGAATAAATGTCTGCACACAGACACATCTAAGTGATGGCACAGAAGGAGACAACACAAAATCACTTTCTCCTTTTGCTGCTAATCTGGTTAATACGACCCCTCCTTCTTCATCAATCCTGCGCACTACTGTGGCACAGAAAGGTTTAAACTTTAAGGTAAGTATTTACATTATCCTTTCAAAAGGAAGGGGACTGCATCAACCACATGTCTAAATACAGAGCTTTGAAGTAGTCCCTGCAGACCTTGAAAATGTAGTGCATACTCTCAGGCTTCATGACAAAATAAATGTTGGCTGGAACCCAATTTTAACTAATTTAGGCACCTTACTTGGCAGCTATATTGATGGTTATTTCATGTCATTTTTGCCATCTAAAAGTTAGATTGTATTCTCACCTGAGTTCTCATACTTTCGGTGAAGAGAGAAAGATAACCTTGAGAAGGCTAATTATTTTCAATATCTTACATTCCCATCAGTATTGGATGTATTTGAATACATAGGACTACCTGTGATCATGGCCTTTCATATGTAAAATTATCATTCTAAAGCCTAAATCTTTATTTCTCTTACACAGCACCTCAAGTAGCCTCTGACTCCTGTTCTTAAAGTGGCATCTGGAAAGAAGAGGACATGTTAGACACTGTACAGTCATATAGCAAGAGGTGGTACTGACAGAGCTTGCATTTCAAACAGGCAAAACCAAAAAAAATGCAGAAAGAGATACCTCTGTTACCTGAGTGTGACAAGGTTCAAAATTCAGAGAAGGGCAACAAGAAAGGTAAAAGTAACGGAACAGATCGGATACGCAGGGTGACTACATGGAAAAGGTCATATCACTCTGGGAAAGACTCATCTGAGGGCAAATACTTGGATTCTGAGTAGCAAGGATAGATGAATGAGGCATAATTGCTTTCAAAAAGAAACAGGGTAATTTTATGAAAGAAAAGACTCTGAAGCAATAGTAAATACAAAAACAATAAACATAACAGAATCAGCTGAGCTGTAAGGGACCCTCAAGGATCATCAAGTCCAACTCCTGACCCTTCACAGGACAGCCCCAAGAGTCACACTGTTTTTCCTGAGAGTGTTGTTCAAATGCTCCTTGTACTCCATCAGGCTTGGTGCTGTGACAGCTTCCCTGGGGAGCCCATTCCAGTGCCCAACCACCCTCTGGGTGAACCTTTTTCACCCAGATAAAATATCCAACCTAAACCTCCCCTGACACAGCTTCAGGCCATTTCCTCAGGTCCTGTCACTGGTCACCACAGAGAAGAGATCAGTGCCTGCCCCTCCTCTTCCCCTCACAAGGAAGTTGTAACTGCAGTGAGGTCTCCCTTCAGTCTCCTCTTCTCCAGGCTGAACAGACCAAGTGACCTCAGCTTCTCTCTAATAGTTTGATCTCTCTTATATTGCAGTGCACAAAACTGCACACAGGACTCAAGTGCAGAGCACAACAGGACAATCCCCTCCCTTGCCCGGCTGGTGCTGCTGTGCCTGATGTCCCCCAGGACACTTCTTGGCTCTCCTGGCCCTAGGACACTGCTCACTCATGTTCAACTTGTCAGTGACCAGGACCCTCAGGCCCACAGCACTGCTTTCCAGCATCTCATACTCCAGTACACCCAGGGTTGCCCCATCCCAGGTGCAGAATCCGGTGCTTTCCCTTGTTGAACTTCATACAGCTGTTGATTTCCCAGCCTTCTAAATTTTCAGGATCTCCCAACAGGCTTGAAAAACTCCAGAAATTTGTTTTGCAAACGGTTTATGCTGGGAGGCTGTTTGGGATAAATATACTTGGTTCTTGCTAGCTATCTCAAAGACCACCCTCAGACACACATTTTTCTGCTCAAGCATGCTCTGAGTCTTCACGTGTTCTTCCTCCCTAACGCGCATATATCCCGAGGGAACACTGACAGCCTGGGGAAAAAAAAGGAGCACAAAGGGATCTGCAATTCCACACAACCTCAAATTACAAAGTTAATATCAACTATTCATAATAATGAAATTATTTCCCAGCCTGAAAATCAAATATAAACCAACTTGGGCATGAATTACAAGATCAGTCATCCTGATCTGAACATGCACCTTCAGTCAGTTCCCAGACAACACTGAAGTGTTGATCTGCTGGAGAGTAGGAAGACTCTACGGATGGATTTGGATGGGCTGGATTGGTGGGCTGAGGCCAGTGATAAGAGGTTCAACAAGGTGAAATGCTGCGTTCTGCCCTTGGGTCACAACAACACCAGCCAGTGATACAGGCAGAGGGAGGAGTGGCTGGAAAGCTGCCCAGTGGAAAAGGACCTGGAGGTGCTGGTCAACAGTGGCTAAACATGAGCCAGCAGTGAGCCCAGGTGGACAAGAAGGCCAGTGGCATCCTGACCTGTGTCAGTCATGGCATGGCCAGCAGGACTAAGGAAATGACTGTCCCTCTGTACTCAACACTGGTGAGGCCACACCTCGAGTGCTGTGTCCAGTTCTGGGCCCCTCACTACAAGAAAGACACTGAGGTGCTGGAGCATGTCCAGAGAAGGGCAATGGAGCTGATGAAGGGTCTAGAGAGTGAGTCATATGAGGAGCAGTTGAGGGAGCTGGGGGTGTTTAGCGTGGGGAAAAGAAGGCTCATGGGAGACCTTAGCACTCTCTACAACTGCCTGAAAGGAGACTGTAGCAAGATGGGGGTTCTTCTCCCAGGCAACAAGCAACAGGACAAGAGGAAATGGCCTCAAGCTGGGCCAGAGGAGGTTTAGGCTGGGCATCAGGAAGAATTCCTTGAAAAGGAGGTTAAGTATTGGAACAGGCTGCCTAGGTATGTGGTGGAGTCACAATCCCTGGAAATGTTCAAGAAACGACCAGACGTTTCAAACTGCCATAGCTTAGTGCTATGGTTTAGTTGATATGGTGGTGTTTCGTCAAGGGTTGGATTCCGTGATCTTGGAGGTCATTTCCAATCTTAATGATTGAATGATTCTATGAATGAGAAGGCAGCTTGGAAACAACAAAAGTACAGTGTGCCTGCTCAGTCTCCCCCAGCCATGCTTTTTGAGAGTGAGATGTCTGTTTGCACTTACTTTCTTCTCTCTGAGGAGAGTAATTTGCTCCTTAGAATGACTCTTTTAGGACAGTATCTTACCAGGTGCACCTGGAGAAGGAAACTGCATGCACATGGCATTAACTACTGAGTAATCTCTGGTCCTGGAGCTATAAGTGGATGTTTTCCAGGAATCAGCATCCCTCAGCTTAGCTCATATTTTGGTAGCAAGCCCAAACAGCAAGAAACTTCTGTCATGTGTGTTTCATGTCAAGACTGCGCTGTGCATAGGAAGTGAAATCTGTCACAATCTATTCTTATCCTGTCTGTAGGGTACAGACCCTGGAGAACTGCATTCTTCCTTCTGGGTAAAGGTTTCCTGGCTAGGAGATACATTTGCATCATTCCAAATTGCAGCCTTAGAACAAAGTAGTATGTATGCACAGAGGGGAATTGCTGGCAAGGTAGCAAACCAAGCTACTTTATCCTTTCAGGTGTTGCTACTTTTTAGTTGTATAAGAATAATTATTCTTAAAAATATAGTACAATAGAACAATCATATTTTCAGTGCTTTAAAGCAAAATTATTTTGAAATAAATGAAAATAGAAATTGGTTGGAAAAAAAAATTAATCTAATGTAATGCTATTATGAAATACAGTTTTATTATGTGTACATGACATAGAAATGTACACATTTATAGAAAAATATACACATATATGTGTACATACTTATAGAAAAATACAGAATATCAATATACATTTGATTAAAATCAGGACAAAGTGTGTCAGTCTGGCTAAGAAAGAAGTAAACAAATCAACCAAACAAACCTAAAAATCCACAAAGGTAAAATGTTGTAAAAAGCAATGAAGTATAATGAGATTATTCAAGGTAAACATATTTTGGCAATACACTGCTTTCCCTAAATCAATCTTTACAACAGGCAGTGATTACCTAATTAATACTGTTAAAACTCCTCACCAATTTGTGGATTTAATATTGTTAACTGAAGCCAAACCAATTAGTTTGGCTGCCTTTCAGATATCACTACATTAGACTGTTTCATGGTACCAAAATACAGAGGAAACATATGCTGCACACATAAAAGTATTTTTCTTGGCTTTGCGAAAAGTAATGAGATGAATAGTGTATTTTGTGTTGTTTAGTGATACCTTTAATTTGGATTCTGAAAATAGAATCTTCATGAATGGTTCCCTTGTTGGGTGCTTTTTTTTTGTTGCTGTTGTTGGAAGGGGTTCCTTTTGAATGCACTTTGGGCTAATGAACCAACATAACTTGTAGACACTAAGAGTCTGAGAGTGGCTGTAGGCAATTTCTCTTCCGTGATTTTTCTTTTTTTTTTTTCTTTTTTTTTTTTTTTTTTTGTTCTGTTTTACATTTTTTAAAGACTGAGCAATACTACAGACTAATAGTTTATGGCAGTCAGCTAATGAGTTGAAACTTCACTGAGATAGAAGGCACACACAATGGAAATGTGTGAAAAATTGAAATGACAAGGTTGTTAAGGTAACTCTATCTTGGTTATGTATTTTTGAAGCTTATTATAATGCAGTGAAATGAAAACTTAATAAAGATATCTAGTCATTATGAAGAAAGAAAAACGCATCTTTTTGAACTGCAAGATGCACGGATTTGCTGTTGCAATTGTATTGTAATGGAAATGAAGCAAGTGACAAACAGTACCCAATTGCCCCATATGACTAGCCCACACCAATACAGAACATTAAAAAGTAATTTTAAGAACTTTCCTTTTCACATTAACTTTGTAAAACCAGCTGACTTCGTGATTTTGTAAATGAGAATTTAAATGAAAATGTTCTGCCCATTGAGAGTCTGTGAAGAATACTAAAAGGGCTTTGCAATTACTGCCATGATGTGCTTTCAGTGCAGTGTTTTTGCTTATTTGAGTACATAGGTTCATGCTTACACATGCTTGCAAAACTTGACACAAAGGAAACTGGATAGAAAGAGTGATTCATTATCCTGTCAGAACACTGTTTATTGAATTACCATTGTCTGTATGATTCACTAGTACTCATGTATGCTTCTCCTCTTGCAGAGGTCAAACTCTGTTTTAACTAATATGGTGTATTAGGCCAGCGCTGACCCTGATCTCTACTGTGCTCTTAGTCCTTCTCTAGTTTTCTTAAACTTCCTGTCCCTAGCATTTCAGAAAAAGAAGACAAAGCTGGGTCATCCAAAAAACCTTTCAAGGTTATAATGTTCATTGATGGTGATTAATGAGAAGGTTCATGTGGGGATGCCAACAGTGATGAGTCTCAAACCAACAGTGATGAGTCTCAGACACAACAACATAAAATAAAGGTACAGATAAGAGACTGCCAGAAAAGATGTGTCTCCACACGCAACTATCAGACTATTAGTTAAACAACTAAAAGAAGTCAAAAAAGAATCTGACCATTTGTTGTTGCATTTTAATCTAGAACCAATGCTAGAAGTATGGATACTACATTTGCTATTAGGTGTTTCCTGAGGAAGTGAAAACGGCAGAAGTGAAAACGTCAGCTGCAGTAGCTGAAGAGAGATTGGAATACTGCTCTCCTGAATTTGGCATCTGATCTGGCAACTAAATCCAGCGTATGATACTTGACAAGCATGACTGGTTTTCCCACATAGATTTCAGGTTGCAATACATCTTGAAACTGGACCAAAAATGTTGTTTATGTGCTAGTAGAATTAATCTTCATTTCTGGTAGCGAGATAGGATGCCAATTGATAATGATATACAACACTGATAATTTGGATTATCTTTGTAGTGGAAGAATCTGGTGCACGTAGTAACCAAATCTAAAATTCAAAAGAAAATACTGAAACAATATATTTTAAAATTAGGAAATACCTAATCATTACACTGCTGGTAGATTCTTGAGATATCCATATGATGTGTCTGTTTCACTCTTTTGGTGAACATTATTTTTTCCAGGGGAGAAAAAAACCCAAAAAATTTACTTGACTGATTGGTCTAGGTACAAAACAGAACACTTTACACGTATCCTTAGTGCCACCTGTATCTAAAGAAAATTATTCTCTAAAATCTGATCTTTTCCTGTCTTACTGACAAAGCTAGTAGCAACTGAAGACTGTTCTGTAGGTGAGATAGGGTACTTCAAAAACAATTCAAAGATGAATGATATAATTTTAGATTTACAAAGGAGCAATCATATTATTTAATCTAGTCATGGCATTTTGAATTAAGAAGCTCCATATATATCTATGCAGTCTCCTTAAGAGAAAAATAAAATTTACCCTTTTGAATAACAAATTGCCAGTACAATATAGTTCCTGTCACTCACTCTATGGCTTCTGAACAAAGTAGTGAAGTTTTTTGGTTGATTTTTTTTTTAATTGCATTCAATGCTTTTAGTTAGCATTGAATGCAATTATTTATTTAAATACCCTACTTTTTATTCCATTATTCTACACAATAGCTGTACTACATCACACATATTCAATACAGAAAAGTTCTTTTTCTTGTAATCATTGCTAAGAATAATTGTGTCAATTTTTATAGAATATACACGATAAACTTTGAATTCATGAAAGGGAGATGATTACTACTTCCAGAATTAATTTAATTCACCTTTTCTTAAAAAAACCCCTTGTTTTCTGGTGATGTCAGACTGATTCTTTAGATTTCTGGTTGAGACTTCCATTTTCAGCAATAAACTGGGTTACTTGAACAGTGCATGCTGAATAACAAGATAGTGAAGAACAGGTAATGTCTCTGATAAGCATCTTGGGTTAACTTGTGCATCAGTCCCAAGAGAAGGTAGTGGGGCTAACAGGCACCTGAACTATCATTTTAAAGAAAATTTTGAACTCTGGATCAGCTAGGGAGGATTGAAGCATGTATAACATCAATTCAACAAGATTCATATGAAATATTATTCTTATAAGACTGTTTTATTTTCTCTACATTGGTTGTCAAAGGAGACTGAAAAAGAAGCTCAAATGCAACAGTGTAGTCCTATGATTTAGACAACAGAGTAGACATATGACTAGATCTGAGTCATGGCTGATGTCTCCTCACAGGCAGAAAAAGGGATGACTATTCTGCCTGTATTGATATACAGATGTCCTCACACGTTACAAATTACATATATTTCTTTAATCTTTGAATAAGATTTTCAAGTACCCAGATTAAGCAGGATAATATAATAATGGAATTAAAATTTTCAACTTTTTATAAATCACATTTCTTTCTCTTTCCATGTTCACACATTCTGGACAGTAGCAGTGTGGGCTTGAACAAATTCAGTCAAATTTTCTAAATAATTCACTTTTTATTTTTCTTTTGAAATGTTTGACAAGTATATATGTCTGTGATTCACCCATTTTATGCTGCTGGTCAAATAACTTGTGTTTTTATTGATCAATGATTCATTCAAAAAATTATACAAAACGTATTAAATAAATACTATGAATAATGTTAGCTGAAAATTTATATGACAAATGTGATAGATTGTTTATCAAAATGTTTCCTCTCTTCTCCACTTCTGAAAATCCAGTTCAATAATTTGTGAATATATCTAGAATACAACTACGTAAATAATTTTCAAAGTTTTCTTATTCCAGCTTTTATGGAAAATCCATTATTGTTCATTTTGCCTCTGTAGTGACTGACCCAAAGTTCAACGATATCTCAAACTGTTCTTCCATTACTTCATCACTATTTGGATCAGTGAATTAGCCCAAGCATGAAAATGGCTTTCAATAGAGGCTGCTCCAGATCTCACCAGTGCATATCTTATCCCATTATCCATTGCTAATTTACACGCCTATTTGAAATCAAAGTGGAGCATGTCAATTGAACGGCAGTGTGCAACTAGATTAATTTAACTTTTGAATACATTTATAAAAAGAATGGTGAATTAACCAGAAATTGTAGTAGTTATTTTCAAAATACTAATAACCAGATGGCCTGAGAATAGTTTAACTTTTTGAATTGCATGTATAAATGTAAGTAGCTGTATAGCTAAATACATCCAACGTGTACTGATGTTTTTCAAAAATGAGATGGGTGACTTTCATAGCTGTTAGCATTTATGTTGATTTCTACAGAAGACTGAGGTGGGGGTAAGTTGGGTCAGACCATGCCATTATATTTCTGCAAGGCTTTGCAGAATTTTTACAGCATCATTTTTGTTATTATACAGTCAAAACAAATTCAGTCTTCTATTTTCTGACTCTGTGGCTGTGATAGGTTTCACTTGTCAGGGTTATGCATTTTTGTTATGTTAATGAATGAAAAAAAGCTCATACAATTTTAAAATACCTTACTGAAAAGCTCAAAAGGCAAAACCAAACTGGAAATAGTTGTACATCACATATTTAGATTTTAAAAGGTTTGCTACAAAAAAAAAAAAATTGATTTAAATTACACATGCAAATTTATTTCACTACTTCTGTTAGTGCTCAAAGATAATGAAAAACAAGTTTTATTTAGTATACAAACATTGTTGATATTCGCAGTAATATCAATTGCACAGTGATCAGGAAAATGAGGCTACTTACATCCAAGTATTATTTTGAGGCAGACATTATGCCTTCTACCTGCACAGACGATAAAATTAAAATACCAGTATCTAAAGTATTTCAATACTGTTCCATAATGTTAGTAATTATGCTGCACAGTCTTTTCTTTAAAAATAGAAATTTAATAGCAGTTAAACGGCCTAGGCAAAACAACAAACAAAAGAGGTTTATATTTTTAATTAATATTCAGTTCCTGATTCTTGTACTTATGCTCTTTCAGACCATTTATTCTAGGACCTGAATTAAGGCAGTATAATCAGTCTAGCATTTTAGTTCAAGGTAATGATGAGGGAATCGGATTACCTTATTCTCTACTGACATATTTTAGCTCCTTTTACAGTCAATGCAGAGATTTTTTGATGACCTGGGTTTCTAATAAAGACCTGAATTAGTAGAATGGGTAGACATGAACATGTATTAGCATAATTTCACCCACTGACAGTTAAAAATATGGCATGTATTTATAAAGGATGTCAGTCCATTCTATGGCAATTTAAAACACCAAAGAAAGTAAATCTGAATACCTAAGATAGCAATTTTTCCCCAGGCATGTGCAGACACACCCACAAACATAGAGGTTCTACTTTGGCTGCTATAAAATGGAAATTCTCTGTCCAGAGTCAGTGTTTCTTTAGTTTAGGACACTGATAAAATAATAGAAAATCGTCTGCTGTCATTCTTATCCATTTTCTTGCATGTAACTGTAACCGTACAACACATTTATGTTAGTAGTTTTTATTTTTGATAGAAATCAAAAATCTGTGTGACTTAATTTTCTTTTATCGTATTTATTTTTCAAGTCTGACCACAAAGACAATGCATGGAGTAAGAAGTATGATAGAGGAAGGAAAAATAAGAGCAAAACCCAAATAAATTTGCTCAGTGACACATTTCAGCCCTATTTCTGGTCTTGGATACACATATGACACGGAATTAAATGGTGAAACACGAATTTTTAATAACATATGTGTGTATATGTACACATATATAGAGCTGCATGTAAGTTATAGTTCCTACATAAACAACCATATAAAAGCTGCTATATAAAAACTATGTGATACATCTGTCATATATTTAATTACTGTGGCATAATTAATTGTTGTGGTTGATTTAGGGATCATGTTAGACAATAAAATAGGAAATCTGATTATGTGGATTAAGAGGTCTTTGTCGTCTTCATTAAAGCTCAATGTCTATCATTGTTGCATATTTCCCTCTGTTGACTGTTAGATAAGCTCAAGTAACAGCCTGTTTTGTGTCTTTTGTCTTCCTAGCCAGATTGAAAACACCTTGTCAAAATTCATGATACTCCTGCTATTAAATTCAGAATGACTATGGAGGTGTCATGCCTGCTTCTACTTTACTGGAAAGAAAACAAGTCTGTGTGGTTTTGACCAGCCTGGATCTGTCAGAAAAAACTCTTGACTGTGTTGGACACTGAGCATCTCATGGAATGACTTTTGTTCCAATTTAAGTTGCATAGGAGGGACTGATGTAACCCTGACACTATAAAAAAATCATGTGCAGAACAAGGAGGATCCTTATTTGACACACACAACCACGCCAATATCCCCCTAGTTTATTCCCTTTTCCTAGTGGCTCTTGTCCAGAACACACAGCAGGAACATCTCAACCTATAGCAGAGGTACCTGCATTCTTTTCCAGTGTCAAACAAAGTCCATCTTGGGCTTCAGGCATAAGCAAACCTGGAGAAGATGTCTTTGTAGTGTTTTATCTAAACTATCACTATTCAAGTACATATTTTGCATATTGAGCAAACATTGAGCAGTATGCTGCTAAGTTATTGATTATATAAATATATAAATATATATATATATTTACACAATTTTGACTTGCTTATATAAAAATGGGTAACTAAGTCAATATCATCAAGCTGAAAGTAAGATTTTCAATACTTTGGAAAAATGTTCTTTTTTCCTCTTTTGCATGGTTGTGAGTACAAACTTTCTCACAACTCCTTCTGCCACTCAGTAATTTCTTTAGTCACCTTCTTCCCTTCAAGTTCTATCACTCTATATTTGTATCAGTAATGAAAGGCTGCCTATGAGGTACATTGGTTTAATTAATCTGACTTGGTATACATATATATAATTTGAGAAAGACTTTTTAGCAGCCTTTTTTCAACCCCCCAACTTTGGTATCATCGTAAGGCAATTCCACCTCTAAGTTTTGGGTATTTCAGGCTCTGTCAGTTTTGCATCTTGCTGGTAAGATTTGGGTGTAAATGTCTCATGCAATTCTGATCTCCTGAGAGGTTGTTTTGGGATGTATTTGTGATGAATACTCAAAGTTCAACCAATATAAGTATACAACAATTCTTTACTTGAGAATTAAGCTCATTTGGTTGTCATCAGTTTCTTTTTTTTTTTTTTTTTTGAAGTTGCACTAAGTATTGGTGTCTCTAATCTGTAGAAAGAGTTGGATGCTGAAGGGCATGCTCAAGTCCAAAACAACTCTCAATGCTTGCTAGAAGCAGAACTTTCAGGAATGATTCCAGTTTGACCTGACAGGACCTGATTTACATGGTGCTTTGAACGTTGCTTGAAAACACAGTTTAGAATATGGACAGACCTATCTTGTGTCGGCACTAACTGGAGAAGAGCAAGAACAAATGTTTGGGGCACACATGATTGATTCAAATTTCAAAATTGAAATTTATGCCAATTTCCATGCATAATTTTTCCCTCCTTGATACATAATTTTCACTAGTACTAAAAAGTAAAATAATTTTGTTTGAGATTTTAAAAAAGGTTCTGTGTATTAATTGTATGTACAATCGTAGTCTTAGCACAACCAGATTTCACTCAGCCACTTGTTTTTGATAAGTGGTGTGTATATTTTTCAGGTTATAGATGCTATTTACTCACGTTGAGCATTTTGTACAGGAGTTATAGCAGTCTTGTGCTAGACTGTGCATGCATTACATAGGAGAGATATAAGAATAACCTCTGCTTTTTACTGAACAGTGAAAACAATCTGAGAAAATGGCATTAAGCGTTTCTTTCAAAACCACTGACTGCTGTCATTGAAAAATTCTTTAGGTAATGCACTTATCAAACCATATAGTATTGTACACATGTAAAGATTTTATAACATCTACTGCAATGATTTTTTTGTTAGTAATAAACTTACATTACAATCAAGGATGTAAGCAATAGAAATATTAAAAAGCAAGCAGAAAAGGACAATTAAAAAGCTGAAAAATTCAGCATTTGTTTTATGGGTTGGTTTGCGATGATAGAAGGCTAATAAAGGTATAATAATATGCTGCAAAATCTACAATATTATTTTTGAAGGACAAAAGGCCTCCTTCTACTCTGAGTTTACTACTCTGTAAAGATCTCACAGTAACATATCTCTCAGTATGGGATTAAAATCATTAATTTTAATGGTTAAAACGTAGATTTTTATAAGCAATGATTTTACAATTAACATATTAATAGAATAACATTCAATACTGTCTTGCTCATTTATTTAGTCCCAAGATTGAAGATTAGATTTAACTTTGCTTGTATTTATGAGAAAATAAAACAAACAATTAAATGAACAGCTTTTTAGATTTCTTCTAATCATTACAATTGAAGACTTAAAATTTCTGAAGTTGATTCTATTATTTGGAAACAATCAAAGATTGAAAACATGGGGCTTAATTATTTCCAAAAAAAGAAGAATGAAGGAGCAAAACAATACAAAAAGGAAATTGCATGAACTTAACAGATGTAAGTGTAAATGGGAGAGACATTAAAAACAGATGCCATCCAGTTCACAAAACATATATGTGATAAACAACATAAGACACGAAAATCAAAAAACAGTGTAAAGAGACTCTTTTAACTGTCTGGTAGTAATGGTGGTTCTGAAGCACTGAGGTTAGTAAAGGCAAGATCAGACCACAGTACAAAAGATCAACAAATAATCAAGCATCAGCAGCTAAGTGAGCCTTAGGAATACTTTGTCCTCTTTGAATGGTAGCTCCAGGGACATGATTCAGATGGGGAGAAACTGGAAAATAACATGAGGAATTAGACCAAAATTGAAAAACATGAACTCGGACAGCAGTCCCAAAGTCATAGCTTCCTGGATTGTTCTTAAAGAAAATCAGAATTCAACCTTCCCTAGTGCATGCACTGGAGCAGTAAGTTTGTCCTTCCCCTCTCTGCTTTCAAACGTTTTTCAGTTTATTATGACTCACATAATACTACTACTGTTACATGCATAATATTACTGCAATATTTCTATGATACTTGCTGTATTTTAACAATGCAGTCCATCAGGTGCAAACCGCTGCTTAGCGTACACTCACTCACTATTCCCCAAATAACTGCAAGTAATATTACTTAGTCATTTTACTGAAGGTTATATTTGGCCTAGAATGTTTTTCTCCAAAGCGTTGTTTACCTCTTGCATGCTCATCGTGAAGTATTACAATGCACTACCTAATACCACTAAAACTCGCTGTATGGTGAATAACCACCGCAATAATGTGATCACTGTGTTATAACTCAGCTGTTAGCGCAAGAACTTTACTGCAGAAAAAGCATGCCTTATTGTTGGAGATAATTTTGTTTTGCTATTCCTGGTTTATTTGGTCTCTGTTAGATTGGACAAACTGACAACATACTGCATCGTCTAAAGAATTCCACAAAGATTTGTTTAATTAATGAGTTTATTGTTCGGCTTCATGAGGTTCAGAGAGGCAGTAAGCAGATACATTCAAAAGGTACTTGTCACTCAACAAGAACATAGAATAACTAGATTTACACAATGGTATACCTATGTTTGTAATTCCAGAAAACAAGTCTTTTTGATCTAAGCAGTTCTTTGGCTTACAACACAGTTTGTAACACCTCATGGATGCCAAATACTCTCTTGCCATCTAAACTCTGAGATTCCCTACTGTTTAGGGACCTAAAAGTCTTACGGTTGAAATGTTATGTACAGTTATTTTATTGAAAACCTCGTCTATACAGTGACCTCTTGGGCTTGAAAATTCTTTTCTTTCATTTCTATATTGGCTGTGGGAAAATTCTGCAGTGCAGGACATTCAATCCACTCTAGCAGAGACTGGCCTTCTAAGCTAGATTTTATGAAATATCAGAAGAGATAAATTCATAGATGAAGTATAAGGTACACTTATCTGATCACATAAATTTATTTTTTAAACATTAAAATCTGGAAGAGATTATTTTGTTTCATATCTTGTTGTGATGGTAATACTTTTTTCCTTGTCATATATGTAAGTATATGAGAGAGAGAGAGAGAGAGAGTATGTGCATGCTGTGAATATAATTTTTAGCTTTAGAAGTCAAAAGATCAGGCTTCAGGTAATTCCAGGAATATGGATGTTTTTGCAACCTTATTTTACTCCACTGTCAACATTTTTAAGAAAAAGTTTCTCATTCCACAGGAATATAATATTTTCCTATGGGACCTGTGTTGAATATATGTAAATAATAGTATTTTGAATTTTTCCTAATCTGTATTTACAATACAGTATAAGATCTACTTCAGAAATGGAATTAATAATTTCCTCATGTTTTTATTTTTTTCTTATTGCTTCTCTGTACAAGATCTGAGTGCTTCAAAAATACTCATGAACTTAATACTAAAGTATACTTTTAGAGATAGACAATAAAATCACAGCAAGATTCTTGTTGAAAGTCCCCACGGAATTTGTGTGCTTTAGATTTCCAAACTGACAAATGTAGGAACCTGATTGTTACAGGACCTCAGTTTATTTAAGCACTTTATATATTCAATGCACACCTTTCACTGATTTCAGATGCATCTCTTGAGTATGCACCACTTGCTTTGCTCAGAATCCAAAGCAGAAAGTCAGATACCCTAAAAATGAAAAACATATAATTAGTGATCAGCTACTAAAAGTTTCCATTAAGCAGCTTTATTGATACCAGATATCAGATGAGATGAGAAAATACAGAAATTAACTTTCAACCCACAGGCAACCTCCTGCCATACCAAAAGCTAGGTCCCCCTTTCTCCTTTGATAGTGTTTGCCTCATTAAAACTCACATTCAAATGGCTGTAAGAAATTTAGTCCTACTGACAAATGTACTTTTTAAACCCACACAGCTTCTCCATTCATCTGTCATAATATGTTTTTTGTCTCAATTACTTTTCTTTCTGTTTTCTTCTGTACCTTGTCCTGGTTGTTTTATTCACAGCTAGTCAGTCCCTGTGACTACAGCTAGACAGAAATCCATCTTCTGGTTTTCAGGTTGACTGGCCTGGCATCACTGACAGGGTGCTTTTGTCCATCCTGGTTGATGGAATAAATCAAAAGTTTGTACTATTTCTCCAAACCTGTCTAGGAGCACAGAACCTAAAAACTAAACAGGAAACGAATGTGGAGCAGCACTTAAGTTTTCCTTTGTTTCTTTTATATGGACATGTTCCAATTGTAATCAGACTTTTCATCCTGATGTCCTTTTCTCTTGTGGCTTAGTATCATCCGTCCACTTTCTGGTTCCCAAACTCTGACAGAGTTCTTCTTTTTTTTTTTTTTTTTTTTAAGCTTGCCCTTTCAGTTCCAGTCCCCCTTTTCAAAGCTCTTTAGTAATTTTGTCTTTTTGCTACTTTTGTTTCTGATAGCACAACTAATCATAAATGATGACCAGCAGTTGGCATTACTTGATGAATTCAATGGCTAATACCAGGGAAATCTCACGGGAGCTCCTCTATGATCAACACCAGTTCTTCTGAAACATGGTTACAATCAGATCTGTCTTCTTTTTCTTCTCCATCTTCATCTGCCTGTTAGTCTCTTTGTCCATTCAGACTCAGCCTCCTAAAGCTTCTCAAGTAATCTCCGTCTTCTCTCAAATAATCTTCATCTTCTTTCACATCCTCTTTAACAACCTGGCTTCCATTTTCCAGCTTTTTTTGCAATAACCAGTCCTCATTATCTCATGCCAACATTTCAGTTTTCTTCTCAAGTCCCATATCCAGGTCTTCATTCATTGCCAAAATAAATTCTAGACAAATTTTACTTCCAAAACATGAGAAACAACATCAGGGATGGGAGGCAGAAAATACAGGACCTCCCATTCAGTAAAAATCCACACTTAGGTTGCTTTAAAGTGATCCTGGAAATGCATGTTGAGAATCTTAGTTTGCTTTCAAAGGATAATGAAAGTGAACGACAAACGTATTTTTTCCTTCTCTCTCTTCATTCTATCAATATCAAAGTCTTTGAAGAAGGCATCTTTTAGGTAAAAAACCCAAACTTTTCTTCATATTTCTGAATTAAACATAGTGAAATTTCTCACTTGGAATCTGTTACTATCTATAGCTGTCAGGAAAAGTTAGTTTGGTGATAAAAGATGGAAAACTCTGTTCTTGAGTCTTTCTGTAGCCTTCTTAACATGCTCCAAGAATCTAACAGCAGTTTAAACTGAGCACATGAATGTAACATATATCAGAGAAATGCCCTTTTGTAAATCAAGGCTAAATAACGTTAATGAAAAGAGAATCGGGCTCTGTTGTAGAGTGGTTATAAGTGAAGAAGCAATTTTGTAACTGATTTTGTTAACTGTAATTAAAAAAACTTTGATATCTCTTTTGTTTTTCACCCATTAAGTAGAGTGAGTTATTCTCTAAGCAGAACACAGTTCACAGGCTGCTTTATAAGTCCTTATCCCTTCTCATCTGGAGGCCTGTGATATGAAGACTGACATGGGTTAATTGGAAATCTAGCCCTTTGTTTACTTTTTACTTATGCTGCCTTTTTCTATTTTCTTTCCTCGAGAGTCTAACAGCAGAAACCATTTTTATTCTTTTTAATGGCATGGAAAACAATATCCACTGTTTCCATTCCACAGTTACTGGAAGGGAGGTTTGTTAAAGTAGTAGCAAAGTCCTTACAAAATGTTACTTCGGTGCTGCATGTGCAAGACCAGTAAAAGAAGAAATCAAGGATGGGTCACACCTGTGAATCTATTTGGAGGAAGGCCAGCTATGTCTTCAACACAGCACTTCAGTTGGAAATATTTTTCATTTGTCTTCCCATTTCTCTGCTGTACAGGTGGGAATGGGACTGGCCAGCTGCCTTTTGTTTTGCCTCTCAACTTCTAGCAGACAGGAGAGTGGATTTTTAAAAAAATTCTCTATTTAATTTCTAGGAAAAAAATACACAGTATGGTATCTTAAGTGTTCCCTTCTTATTTTTTTCTGGTTTTATACATAAGTACAATAATATGTAGGGCAACTTTCTGCTATCTCTTATGGTTAATCTAGGTAGTAACTTAATCTTGCTTTCAGTGGTGTGAGATGCAAGTTGATTTTCCAGAAACTGATTGGCAGAAAGCCTTTATGTGATGCTGTGCTGTCTGCTTTTCTGATTTAGGCCAGTGCCACCTTGTATATCTTTGTGCTCCATGGTCAAGTGCGTTACTGAGTTTATTTTATCATTGAGCATGCTCTTTATATGATCTTCTGCCACATTTTATCTGTGTTTTGTACTTAAGAAAAAAAAAAACACCCTCTACTTTATCTTAGTCTTGCTAAGACTTCCCAGTAATCCTATAAAAATGGCCATAAAACCATGCAAATCCTTGGCCTATCAAAAAATACAAAATAAAATAATTGAACAGATACTTCAACACGGATTTCATTTTAAGAGACTATCAGCTCGTGGGAATTCTGTTTTCACTGGAACGCTCCAAAATGAGGGAGCTGCTATTGCATAACATGTAACACGCAATGTGCAGTTTGCTAGCCCAAAACTTGGAAAATTAATGAAAATAGCTTTAATCTTATAATTGCCAAGCAAAGCATAAAATTTTGTGCCAATCGCCTTATTCCTTGGCAGCACCACATGAAACTAGTGTAGCATTGTAACTACCATAGTCTGGCAGTAAGTAATCACTCTAGGCAAAAACCCCCACCTTGTCTGCACACCCACAAGCAGCAGGGAGAGGTGATGGTGCGAGTGGAACCCAAACAACACCCTGCCCTGTTTGCCTCCAGGCCCTCTCAGGAGCCTTCAAACCATTAAAGGACCATCTCTATAAGCCCAGAGAAGAACAGAGGCACAAAGGTGGTGGGGAATGCGAATTAAGGACTTGGAAGGAGGCACATCCTATCCAGGTCCTTGCCAGGTTTGTCCCAGGACAGTCTCAGCTCCAAGGTGCTTGCAATGCAACATACAATCAGTCAGGAGGAGAAAGGCTCTGGATGATCTTTGGGATTGAGGAGGTGGTAACTGCCTAGGAATACATTATGGAAAGCACAGAAGGAGCATTTTGGAATTGCACAAGACTCAGAGGAGGAACCCAAATGGGGAAAGGGAGGCTTAAAGGCTATTTGGGGGAGAAATAAGTATAGCAAAATAGAGGTATAAAAAGGATGAGTCACTAGTAGACAGAGGTGGTCATTTTTCTCTGGCCATGCCCTGTGTCTGATCAGTTCAATCTGCACTGTCTTCTGCTGAAACTCCAGTCCTAACTTCTGTTGGATGAAGGGCTCTCTCTTTGGTGTGCACCTGTGTGTGTGTGGATCTGACTGTCAGCCCTGGAGTGAGAGCAGGGCCAAAGCCCATGTGTGCATGGGGCAGCAACTGGACCGAATGTGGGTGTGTGAGTGAGGGTGAGTGCTTGGGAAGATCCAGATGCATGGGCTGGTGAGTAAGCAACATGGCCAGGGAGCCAGGAGGGAACTGCATGAGAAGCTGGCTTTTAGAGGGCTGGAGAGTTCCAGATATCTTCTGGAGAGATCACAGGGTCTGGCGAACAACTAACAGCTGCTGGTATGTGTATGTGTATTTCTGTGTATAAGTGTCTCTAGGGGTGAGGCACTTGTGGAGAGCGAGGATTCAGGACCACACCATAGATGGCCTGTGTGTCCAAGGACAGATACTAGGGGATCTATAATGTGGGTTTGGGGGGAGGATTGAGGCAGAATTGAGGAGAATGGGGGAGTGAGTAAGAGGGTCTCTAACAGTAACTGATGTGAACCTGCAGCCGCTGGGGCCCACGTGACAGATGCCAATAACTGGAGAGATTGGGATACAGGGGCAGCTGCTGGATATACTGAGTGTCTGAGCTGAGCTGCTGCAGGCATCCACACTGTACCTCCATACATTTCCCACTACCAGACCTACATCATAGTCAGCCAGAGAAAAGATGAGGCACTGGTGTTCTTTGTGTTGATGTGAGACCTGATCACGTCTGTGTTGTTCTGTGAGGCCAGCTCTGTGGATATACACGTGTTATATACATTTGTTTGTGTATGGACCTACTGATAATGCATGCTCAGCCTCACTGCTGATTAGACCTGGGGCACACAGCTGCAGCAGCATCAGCTCTACCAGACTACAGATTCAGTCTCCTCTTAACTACTTATACTGAGTTAAGAATCAGATTGTGCATGTTCGGCATCAAAAAAGTATCTAGATACCTCCCACAATTTGGGGAAAATCTGGGAAATAAAAAAATAAATGTATCACTTGAATATAAGCCAGTGCATTACATTAAAATTAGTTCTTTGTGTTCTCTGAAAACACATTAACTTAAGGCTGTTGCTCAAGGAATTACCCCTTTGTACATTTTTATTCTTAATCTACTACTATCCCAGCATTTAAATGAGCTGGTTCAGGGAGGTAAACCAGTACTAAACAGCAAGGTCTCTAAGGGGCTCTGCTTTCTGCTGGTTTAGCTCTGCTTTTAGATCTGAGCACACTGAGAGGAGCATGAGGACTGGCATAAGCCTTGTGGAAGGAGCCTGCGGAGGAATCAAACTAGGCGGCTTGCAGCAAAAATTGATATTGCCCCAGCTTTGCTGCAATGCACTGGTAGGCAGAATTCTTTCTACTTGTTTTCTTTTTAACTTTTCTTCTTGAGAGAGAGATCTTCTTCTGTCTCAGTTTAGTTCTTATTATGTTCTGGAACTACAGAAATTTTCTTCTATAAGCACTTAGGTCAACATCATTGGTCATATAACTTTACGAATCCAATGTTGTTGAAGCAAGAACTGGGACTACATTTTGTGACCAAGGTGACTGGAGAATAGTGGTAAAAACACTAGAAGCCTTTGGTAAGAACATGCATTGTACACAAGTATAGCTGAACATAATAAATGGTAAGAGAGATGATAATTTTATGAAGGGGATTAATAGACTCTCTACAAATGTGAATTTTAGACTTCTTTTCTATATCATTGTCAATTAGTAATCTCTTCTACTGCGTGTTCATTTTAAGTTAGAAGATAAAGAAATAACTTTAAAACCAGTGGGTAGATCCAAAATTTTCAGCAATCATTTCTGTTATATATACACAAAACTTCTCAATTTTCTAATATAGCCTTGTAATTCTTTAGTAAAAAATAAATGATTTCTAGAGAAGTAAGTGAAATAGGATAAAAAATGACAGTATTAAATTGGAAAAATAAGGAAACAATTTTAAGTATTCAATGTACGCCTCTATTAAAAAATAATATATATATGTATGCCACAGATCCTTTTTTGATTGTCTTCCTTCTGTGTATTTTTCAGTTGGGTTTTATTTGGTCTGGGAATTGTTGCACTAATCAATCATTATGGCAGAAGTAAGTTGAGTAAGATCTGAGAAATACCATAGCATGGATCTGAGAAGATCATTTTGTCTTCAGTCTGCTCCAAGGCAGTATTAGCACTCCTCCTGACAGATATTTTCGTTTAACCTTTTCTTAGAGAATTTTATGATAGACCTCCCTAGGCAATCTATTTCCATGCCTTATAGTCCTCACCATTGGAAATACCTCCTAATCTGATGCCTTTTTCTGTAATTTTATCCTTTTTTTTGGTGGATTTTTTTTATTTTTTGCAACATAGTTCATTAAATACTATCTGCCCTCAGTCCTTTCTCCTTCAGGCTAACCATTATACGTTCTCTGCCTTTCTTTTCTCCAAAGTCTTACATTTTTAGACTTTCAATGACAGACAGGGATTGAGAGACTTTGGACATCCGAACAACCTTTACCTCATTTATAGCTTCCATGACACGCAATATCTGCACCTGATTACGAACCTCCATAAGAGGGCTTAATAATGCCAGAAGAAAGTGCAACAGCTTGTAAATTATGCTCTTTTTATTCATTTTGGTATGAGAGCCATTTGTTTCGATAGTACTGTACATAAATGCGGTACATAGATATCATGCTTTCCCTAAGCTTGGCATGTGATCCTCTACAACCTCCTTTACTCGGACTTGACCATGCAATTGGTATATGTTGGTGCAGTTAATTACTCCTTCTTATAGAGAGGAAACTTGCAGCTGTTCTTATCAGATCACTTTCTATTTTAAGTTTATTTCTTCAATTTCTTAAGACTCCTTTGCACTCTGATCATATTTTGCCACGCTTTTGCAGCCCTTCCTAGTCTAGTTTCATCTGTCATACACTCTATTTCATCACGAAGGTAATTTGTGAAAGTATCATACCTTAATGAGGCATATAAGCTACCAGACAAAGAATTTTAGCAGTGATTGTAGCTGTAATATCTTTATTAGAAATTCAATTAGTAGTGATGCATAAGTAAGTCATGTTTGCTGGATTCATCTCAGCATAGTAAAGCACAAGGTACAGACTTCCTGCATTCTTATTCATGCACAGAAATATAAACAGTAAATAAAAAGAGAGTGTAAAATTAGGATTTTGGTAAAAGGAAAAATGCTACAAAAACCCCAAATCAAACCAAACACTTATTTTAGACACCAACACAATTAGTGCTTAGACTGACTTAAAGTTTTGATCTTGATTTAGATGCACAGCATTTCTAACGATGACCGAATAAACACTAAAGCAGCTTTATAAATTCTCCCTTAGTCTCACTCTCATTTTGTAAACTTTGATTTTTGGATTGCATCAGACCCCACCAAAGCCAAAATTGGATCTATATGAAGAGCTTTTTCTTTTTTTTTTTTTTCTTCTCTTGTTTTACTACCTTAGGTACTTAGTCATGTCTGATATGCTTCTGGTTGCTTATGTCTCTTCTTGATGAGATCTCTTGTATCACCTGTCACATTTGTTGATTATCTCCCTTGACCATGCCTAGAAGACCCTCAAGAAGGAGCTTTCCTTCAGGAGAAGCATTTACCTAGCCCTGAGAGCAGCAGTCAGGACAAGGCAACTAGCAGCAATCTCTTAGCAGCCAGCACAGCCCTGTAATACTTTAACCTTCTGGGCACTGAAGAGGTTTTTTGGGAAAGTGAGAAGTAGAAAATATTAGCTTTTTAGACAGTATTTAGTGCAATCTTAAAGAGTAAAGGCATCCAAGATATCACAGGAAACTGTCAGATATGATCAAGAAAATATGGGATACTTTTGGTTTTCTTGAGTGTGATTAAATGCCAGGAAGAAAACTGGCACTAGGGGCCTCTGTTTAGGTACTTGAATTAAACTGAGGTCGTCTGAGTACGCCAGTTTCTAGTCTTAGTCTATTGAGTGAGGAGATTACCATCAGTCACTTACAGTAATCAGTTCCCTGATTGCAATGATTTAGTTCTTGTTGAAGAAAAATGCTAATAAATATTTATAATATCCAAAATATACACTGTAATTCAAAATGCTAATAAATATTGACATTAATTAAAAAATAAACCAATTTACATCAACAGTAAATTTGAAATATGGCTCTCTCCTTTCCCTTGTATACATAATCTAACTGCATGTTGAAATTTTCCTTATACAAAAATCAAAGACATATAATATATGTCTTAGATTGCATTCATCTTAGGTTGCATTTATCTGAGAAAACCCTCTGTCTGTAAAGCATGTTGTCTTCTATAAGTAATCTCTTTTCTTGGGTCTTTCAGGAAGGCCAAACTGTTTTTATCTCTCTTCTATCCATCTTTATTTCACCAGTTCTTTAAACTTAAACATTTCTAATTTATTTGGGAGATGTTAGTAGACACCCCAATTCAACAATCTTATTTCTTTGGAGATAAAATATCAGATCATAGATCATCTTTTCTGTTAGATATGCTGATTCATACCTTGGTGTCTCAAAAAGGACTAACACTCCCTTATATTTTTTTTAACTTTGCCTTCACTGTTCAATATGAAGTACATTCATATAAATCTTGATGTTGTTCAAATACTTGATATAGGCACTTAAAGGGATAAGTGTGTGTAGCTCATTACTAGCCTTTGACAGAGACCAGACATGATGGTAATGAGCATTATGATGATAAAATCTTGAGAGTGATTTTGGCTGCTTTTAATGATTTTGGCTGCTTTTAATAATTTTTTTCCTCTAGAGCATAATAAACTTTTACTGAAATATTCCTGACTGAAATTTTTCACCTATGACATACCTAATGTTCCTTAGAAAGTTTCTGGTATGTTATTTAGAAACCTAAGAGAATTTTTTTTATATTTTCCATCCATACCAGTCTGATAGCAAATCTGTATGCTTTATGTTGGTTGCAGGTTATCATCTTCTGAAACATTTTCATGAATACACAAATTACACCAATTGCAGTTTCACAGTAAAAAAGTAATTCTGGATGCTCAGGACTTTTTTGGATGTCCAAGTAAGAACTATTAAAAAAAAAAAAATTCGTTTCTCATACTGTTTTCAGCTGTTCAGCTGAGACGTTTCCAATCTATCGCTCAAATACATTTAAAATGGCAGTAGTGATGCCACAATGATTTTTTGCCTTTTTATACACCCCTTTTTATATACTCTTTTATATAGCTTCTATGTATTCTTAGTGCTTTTTAGCCCACATATTTTTTAACTCCTTAGGTTTGATAACTAGTATAGACCCAATATTCCATTAAGCCAGGAGACCAAACATCCTGGAAGCGTCGCAGTTGGGGGTCAGAAAGCCCCAGACACCAAGGTCCTCTCCAGAACACATTCTGTAAACTAGGATAGGCCCATCCAGGGGGAAGGTTCCTCGGATGAAGGGGTTCCCTCGAGCCTCTCACTGGGGAATCTTTGATAGATGTGCTCATTCACAAGGCCTATAACTGGATATGTGATGTATCGTGTGAGTGCACTTCGGTGTGTGCTTCTCAGAGCTTTCCACCCAGATGCAGAGTGCACCTTAAGGATCCTTAAATAAATACTGAGGTAAACCCCTTCTCCCTTTTAACCATGCTTAGCTCTGATTTTAAGACCAGGGAAAGGCAACAGTAGAATTACATTTACTTGCATGATAAGGAATTTTTGTCCTTGATGAAGGTTTCTAAGGATGTCCTTCTAATATATTGGATACTACAATATTTGATTTTGAAATAGGTTAACTTGAAAGGTGTTGCTAGTGAAATTGGGTGTTGTTTCTTTGAGATTCTATTTAATATTGGATTTTATTCTGCAGGATGGCTTGAAGCCATAGGAGAATTAGTATTTCTGACAAGTAGACTTTCTCTCAAAGGAGACTGTATGTATACCCAACTGTGAAAACCAGTACATTAAATATGGTCTTTGGTAAAATTTGCTTCAAAGTGTCCGTAGGTGATGGATGGTTGTGTTTAGTGGGTAGACTTTTATGAAACCCCCTTCATATTTTTCCAATCTCACTCTTTTATAAATCCCTTTTAAAATTTGTTGAAAAATAAAATCCGTGTGTAAAAGTAAACAGCTTCATTAAGGTCATGAGATTAGGAGTGAGTTAAATCCAGGCATTATTTTGAAAGCCAGGTACAAAATTAACCACAAGCAAATATCATCACTCACACTGTGCACTGCTCCTCATTCTGATTAAATGTAATGTTAATGTTAATTGCCATGTAAAAGCTCTGTAACAGATTCCTAAAATGTCCATTTAGTTGAAGTGTTTCTTCATCTATTTGTTTGTTCTTAAAAGAAATCAAAACCTTTATGGAGAGCTGCTTCTTTGAAGCCAACATGTTCTTCCTACCATGAAGATATAAAATGCTAATTAGGACTAAGCTGTTCTGAATGATTCGATTAGACTTCTTCTGTGTTCTACTTCTAGTTACACCTTGGATTTTCTTGACTTTTCCCTTTTTTTTTTTAACTATAAAATGGCAACACTGACATCCAGTGTCTAGTTAAATTAATTGCAATTGAGTAGTCCCCAAGGGTACTCCAGGTGCAAATCCTCTATTCCTTACATATTTTCTACGTATGTTTAAAGATGACAGTGCATCCTACAAAGTAATAGAAATAGCCTTCTAGGAAGTAATTTGTGCAACTGAAAGACAAAGGGATGAATAAAAATATTGATAAATATCATTACAATGATGAAATAAGTTACTTCATATGAAGCTACAAGGTTGTATCACTACCAAAAAGAATTCCAGCTCAAGTTTTACACGTAGAAGAATGTAATTCTTTTTTTTTACCCCAGATTTTCTTTAATTGACAAAATCTCTTCAGCGTAGTAAGTTTAAGCTTTTAGTTCCACTTTTGAAACATTCACTTTTTTTCCTTTAAATAGGGTATATGCATTTTAAAGCACCTACAGGGTGTAAGCAATGCTAAAGAAGGCCTATGCGAACATAAGAAGAAAAATGACAAAACAAAATTATTTTGGCCATCCTGGGAACTGTGTGCAAACCTACTTTGAATCCAAAAAATTATTTCAATTGGAAGCAAAAATATTGGGACTCAGGAAAGCAAAGGAAGACCTTGGTATATGTCTATGCATCAAAGGAGTTCAGCTTATTTTCCATTTCTTAGAAGAGTGTTTTATTTAATAATTCATTAAAAAGTTTGTTTTACATCTCTCTAGTATTCTTTGCTACATCTGTCTCACTTTTTACAAAAGTTTCCTTTTTATTGAAGAAATAATTAGTCGTGGGACTGATTCTCTAGCTTGGTGGGTATGTAATATTTCCAATATATGGCACAGTTATATTTTTGACTTTGCTTTAGCTAATCAGGCTTTAAAAGCTGAAGAGTGTCAAAAGAAGACAAAGCAAAAAATAGAACAAAATATAATCTAGTCTTTTCTTCAGGACTAAATTGATTAAATTAATTTAGAAAAAAGATTGAACTTAAATCTCGTTCTGGCTCATTGGTGGAAGAGAGGGAATACACACCATGGCCCTGTAATGAGTGTAAACATTTGTTTTTCTTAAAAATGAATGAAAATGAAATGTTTCCTCTTGGATTAAATAGGAATTTTCAATACAGATCCTAAAGCAACAAATTTGATCTTGATTTTTTTCAGAAAATTTCACATGATCCTTGTTCATTGGAGTGTTCATGATTGAGTGCATTGAAATGGCTGTACAGTAGTGATTAAAGAGAATTTTTTACTCATTGAAACTATATTACATAACACCAGATTTTTTTCAGGGAATGCTTATGTTACTTCAACTGCCAAGCCATTTGCCTTTGTTAGTTGGGGTTTTTTTATATTCTAGTACATACAATGTTTGATTTATTAATCCAATTCCAGAAAGGTTTGAAGACTTCTCTAAGTTAGAACAAGGTAACAGCATTCAGGAAGCTCTTCTTGACATACAAAATGAGGTCCCAAATACTTTTAAAGTTTTGGAGACAAACGTGGTGAGAAAAGCACATTATTAACTAGATAAAAGTAATACAATTTAAAGACAATGTATTTATGCATGAAAGAAGGCCTAGACTTGACAGGAACTCTGCCGTAGTTTAACCCCTCAGCAAGCAACCACAGTCAGCAAAAAATACCCCACAACTGCTCACTTACTTCCCCACCAGCAGGATCACGGAGACAATTGGAAGAGTAAAAGTGAGAAAATCCGTGGGTTGAGATAAAGTCAATTTAATAGGTAGGGCAAATGCCATGCACACAAGTGGAGAAAAACAAGGAATTAATTCACTGCTTGTCATGTCAGGCAGGTGTTCAGCCATGTCCAGGAGAGCAGGGCCCTGTCACACATAATGGTGACTTGGGAAACCAAACACCACCACTCCAAATATTCCCCCCTTCCTCCTTCTTCCACCAGTTTTATATGCTGAGTATGATGTCATGTGGCATGGGATAACCTTTGGGTCAGTTTGGGTCAGCTGTTCCAGCTGTGTCTCTTCCCAGCTTCACCTGCACCCCCAGCCCTTTGGCCAGTGTGGCAGAATAAGCAACAGAAAATGCTCGGATGATGTGCAAGCCCTGATCAGCAATAATAGAAACCTTGCTATATTATCAATACTGTTTTCAACACATCCAAAGCACAGTCCATATGATCTAGTCTGAAGAAAATGAACCCTATACCATCCGGAACTAGCACAAGATTTTTGCTCACTTCTTAACTTACAGTTCCTAAAATCTGTCTGCTTATGCTTGCTTATGTTATATCTGAAGTATTTTAAGAAATGATTCCAATAAATTATTAAAGAATAATTGTAGATCATTCCAGTTTGTGCTTGTTGCCACAATCAAAATTTTCTAAAGGGAAAAACAAAGTAAAATTATTACCCAAAATTTATATTCAAGACTTGAGACCAAAGTTTCTTTCACCAAAATTATTAAGATGAGGACTAGACATAGCCAGTATCAGTTCATACATCTAAATACAAAGATTAGATCCTCAAATGCTTTTCATCAACTGCTGATTAACTACAGGGGAACTCTGTGTTTAGAAACACATAAAGCCTTATTCTGGGTTTGTCAGAAATAGTTTCTTAAGAAGTCAAGAACTTGCTAAAAATGTCATCAAGTTACCAGAAACAGTCTTTTTGGAAAAGCACAGTCAGAGAAGTCACCTGTGATCACAGTGGCTTATCTAACATTCTGTTTAGAATGAACAAGGGTTGTTATTCTATGTCTACCATACTGCTTGGGTATCAAAGGGGCTGCCAATGTGAGGAGGAAATTACTCAGTAAGCTAAACTGTTAACAGTACAGACATTATTTCCCCAAATCTCCCTGTGTGGATACTGTGTGGATTCCTCTACATGAAGTGTTTGACTCTGAAAACGCAGAGAATTGCTTCACAACTAGGATACACCGACTGCCTTTATAAAAAGTTAATTTCTTACAGTACAATGTAAATGGATAGTCCCTAATGCTCTGGGCATGAATTTCCTCAAATAAGCTAGTTAATACATACTATACTTTATTTCTGACATGTAGTAAAAGTGAGGAAACAGTTTTAGAATTGCCCAATATTTTTCATTCCATTTTAAAAATCAATTTTGACATTCTGTAGTCCAAGTTCCACAGAAAGTTAAGTACTTCAAGACAAGATTTTCAAAATATGTTGGTGCCTTTGCCTGCAGGTGAGAAACACAGCAGGCTAGATGTCAAAGTAAGACATCATTATCCCTAACAATTAATTCACAGTATAAATGAATATTGAATACCCAATGCAGCTCTGGAATTCCAGTTCAAAAGACATATAGTAGAAACTGAAAACAAAGAGACCTCACAGGTGATCAAAGGTATAGCTTAGTTTTCATGAGAATATAAACAGGACCACTAATCTGGAAAAGAGACAAGTACAGAGCAGCAAGGGATACGATAGAAGTTTTTAATATCCCCATATTAAGGTCAACAGACAGCAGCTGTCTCTATTAAGTAAAAGAACAGTATGTATCAAATAAAATCACCAGACTGCATATTCAAAACAAAGAGAAAAAGAGACTTCTTCACACAATGCATAGTAAAAAAACAACATCTGATAGTGTTACCTAGATTTTGTGGACTCCTCTGGACACTGATAGATGATACTGAAGGTGTTTTGTTTAGAATCCTGTAACAGTTTGTGTTGGAAGGGACCTTTGAAGCTGATCTACTTCCAGGCCTTCTGCCATAGACAGGGACATCTTTCACTAGTTAAAGTTGCACAAAGCCCCATCCAACCTGACCTTCAACACTTCCATCATGGTTTAACTCCAGTCAGCAACTAAGTGCCAGGGAACCCTCCATTGTGCTGGAATGAAGAGGACAAGCAGAATGAAAATTTTAAACTCATGGGTTCAGATAAGAGGAGTTTAATAATTGATATAAAATATGATAGTAATACTATGAATGATAAAAATAAAAATTTTAATACTGCTACTTATGGGGGGTGGGCAGGGTGGGAAGAGAGAGAGAGAATGAGAAAGAAAACCCAAGAGAAACAAGTGATATACAATACAATCGCTCCCCACACACTGACTGATGCCCAGATAATCCCCAAGCAATGATCAGGTCCTTCCAGCCAACTCCCCCCAGTTTATATATTGAGTACGACGTTCAGTGGAATGGAATATCAGCTGTCCTGGCCACGCTTCCTCCCAGCTTCTTGTGCACCTGCTTTCTGGTAGAGCATGGGATACCGAAAAGTCCTTGATTTAGAATAAACACTATTAACAACAACTAAAACATGACTGTGGTAGCAACACTAGAATCATACTAAACCCAGAACCCAGCACTTTAGCAGCTACTGAGAAGATCATTTACTCTACCCTAGCCAAAACCAGGATAACTTCCACTCTGAATTACATTATGCATCTATGATCTAACTTTAGCCTTCTGAAATTCAGGTGTGTTTTCTGTACTGTCTATTTGATACTAGACCAACAGAGACAGACACCATCTTCTACAAAATATTTCCTCTTATCTATTTAAGGCTTAATTTTTAGGATGGAACTGATGCCCTAATAGAGATATTTTTTCCATGGCTAAATTTGAGAAGGATGAGCAACTTTTCTGGACCCTTTTGAAAAGTAGTCAGGTTGCTTATGATATTAGGCAAAATGATACAATTGAGGAGTGAAAAAAAGGAAAAATTTAACAAGAATCAGAAAACAAAGCAGTTGAGAAAACACAGTTCTCTCCAAGGCCACGTGCTTTCGTTTAGCTTAGTTTTTATAAGAAAAAAGAATTTTGTTAGGGCACACAGGTGAATATTTATTATTTCTTTGAAGCTGAAAGACATTGCCACTGGTAGCAGTACAATTTTTTACCCACAATTTTAGCATCTTTTCTTTACTCCCACTGGTCACAGAAAACCAATTAGGGGGAATTCTATCCATTTCTCCTTCCTGAGTTAGGCCTCATTTCTGACTGGCATTTTGGGCAGTGTTGCCTTCCATGGCCCTTGTGTGGAGCTAATGAAAGACATTACAGTTCTGTAATTCCACAATCTTCATCTTTGGCAGGCTACAAAGGAGAAGGCTCTGCTATGGCCTTCTGCATTTTACTCTCTATAATCTTGAACATATTTTCCAAGATATGAATTAAGGATTCTAATTATTTAAAACTCTTTAGAGAAAAAAAAAAACTATTTTGAAAGAAATCAAATTCTCTGCTAACCAAGTCAGCACTCCAACAAACTACAGTCACTGGAAAAATAGCTACTGAGTCTCTACCCCTATGATGAAGAAACACAATTTCAAGTAAGATAGAACTATGTCTAAAAGTGAACTAAAAAAAGAATCACTTCAAATGCCCTTAAGACCATATGATGCTGCTGTACAATCCTGTCCTGAACACGCCATGCCTTACACAATCTGTGCTCTCACCAGAAGCAATCGAGACTGGGAAAAAAAAAAAAAAAAAAAAAGCTGTTGCATGGATTTAAAGTAATACACAGGAAAAGAAATCAGAGGTGAAATATCTTGGCTTGAAATACAATAATAAAGGCAAGAAGGAAAGAAGAGACTCTTCAAAATGGTGCCACTTCTAGACTCCTTAAATAGGAGCTAGACTTCTAGCCTAAAAGACTGCCTGCTGAGGTATAATGTTCTTCCAAGGCTGAGATTCAGTTACATAAAAAACAAAAGGCAGAGCAGACATTAACAGTTTCATGTTTCAAAGTCCTTAGTGAGATAGAAACATTTTTCTGTTTTCAGATTGTGAAACAATGAATAGTCACTGCAAATACAAAGATACTAATTGATGATGGGGAAGATTTTCATGACGGTCTACTCAGAGTTTTGGCCAGAGAAATACCTAAGAAAATGGACTAAAATTAGAAATCCATTTGTTTTATCTGGGACAAAAAATTGTTCTATTCAACTTGGTAGAAAATTTCTCCTTCCCTTCCCTGTCCTACATTGTTCTGCCCTCACCTCCCTTCCTGTCCTCTCATTCCTCAACACCTCTTCCCACTTTCTTCTCACCACCTTTCTGCCTGACATACACTTTGAAATGAATCATTATTAACAGAAGGCACCCATTAAAAGGAGATACTATTTGCAGGCTATAATAACTCTTACCGTTAAAGGTAAAAAACTATTATTTTTTTAGTCAGCAAACAAAGAGAAATTTCAATGTCTTTAAACGAGGTTATTTTAAAAATTAGAAACAATGAAATTTCAAAAAATACAGAAATATTTAATTCTTATAATTTTTTCTATAGATGCAATAGAAAATAATGAACATGTTGCAATAAATCTGCAATTAAATACGTCAAAATATTTATTATGTTTGTTATATAGTATTTTGGCTTACAATAAGTGTAAATAGATAATGACAAAATTAAATTCTATATAAAATTAATTTGCTTAAAACTATATAATGGGACATTACTGAATAAATCAAAATCTGAATTACCTGTTCTGACAATTATTCTGTGAAAGATGCAGTAAAAATAAACATTTCATAGCACTTTTGTGAAGAAAATATTTCTGCAAAAGTTTTCATCCAGGATTGAGCCTTTCTATATCAGCTAAAGGAACTGATAATAACAAATTTTTCCACTGTGATATAGCTACTCCTATTTAATCTTAATTTACTTTATAGTCACAGTCAAAATTTGATAGAATTTACACGGCTTTTTGAGGGACTAAAGAACAATATTTTGCACGAAACGAGGATTTTTACTAACTTTCTGGGAACATTTGTATGATTTAAGTTATGGCATTGATTAGGTGAATTGCAGAATTTCATCTAAAAACTTTTTTATGTCTTGAATCTAAAAAAAGTGGATAAAATTCAGTCAAGGTGCAACATACCCTACCTGATCCATAGTCACAAGAACTTATGAATCAGCACAAATCAGAATATAGTCACAGGCAGCAGCTGAAAGGGCATCATTGCAAATAGGTTATGTTTCAATATGAAAGCTATTAAAGTTTACAGTTGTGATTAACTGCAACAAACTTGTCTTCTGTACAGCAGCCTCCAAAATTTCTGAACCTATCTTGGATCAGTTTTCCTTCACACTACTGTCCTTTCATTACTTTTAGTAAGTCTTTTTGAGGTTATTATAAGTCTTTTTTCAAATTGTCTTTATCCAAATTATAAATTTTCAGTTACAGATATTACATTTTCTAGACAGCAACATTAAACTCATATATGGAATTTTATGAAAAAGTTGCATTTTTCCATCATGTCCTTCAATTTTTTTTACTTCTGTTTTCAGTTGAGAACAGCAGAACAAAAGCTATTAATTTTCATTGACTTATCTTAGGTAATATAAATTTCCTCAGATTTCTCTTTGGTCCCTGGGCAATTACGGCAGTAGAAAAAAACCTAAAAAAAGATAGCTAGAACATATATTTTCTTTCAGAATACCTGGTGCCACCTATTTAAAAACAGACTTAATGAGCTGATACAATTAGCATTCTTTCTTGTCATCCTCAGGATAATGTAATTACATAACTACCTCACAAAGTTAATGGGCAACCTGTAACATTACTGAAAGTAGTCAGGTCCTTTAGGTAAATACATTGGAGTCTGCAGACCAAAAACATAAGTACTAAAGTCAGCACTCGCCTGAATGAACTGTGCATTTCTGAAGATTATTTGCTACATAAAAAAAAAATTAAAAATAAAAAAGAAAGCTACTGTGGGACTTTCACTGTGTAATAAGGTTTTTTGGCCTGGCAAGCATGCAACCGTGCAGCTAAAATTAAAGGGCATTGAGACAGACTTTATAGTCTTTGTTCTAGAAATGTTTGATTTGAACTGATGCTCTGACAATATTTAGCTACTTAAGACCCCTCGTGATGCTGAAAACAGTCAGTCTTGCACCTAAGCTCTCCTATATAGGCATAATTTAGATGTATGCTCATTCCTCATCTATTTTATAGGGGTTTTGGTAGGGAATTGTACTGTCTCTGGCTAGAATGGGGTTAACTTTTTTTGCAGTACTGCACTGGTGCTGTCTTTTGAAAAGACACTGCTGACAGCCCAGAAGTGGTTTGAGTATTGCTGAGCAGTGCTTACAAAGCATCAAGGCATCCTCTGTTTCTTGCTCTCTGCCCTGCCTAGTGAGTAGGATGAGAGTGCCCCAAATTGACCAGAAACATATTCCACACTATGGGATGCCATACCCAGCAACAAAAGCTTAAGAAGGGATGTTTGTGGTTATGATGTTGTCTTCCCAAGAAAATGTTACATACACTGGGCTCTTGCTAAGGGGTCTAAACAGCTTCTTGACAATGGGAGGTAGTGAATAAATTCCTCTTCTTTATTTGCACACTTAGCTTTTGCTTCACTTTTAATCCATGGCAGAGGGTAGGTAATGAGACGCGGGGTGGTGACTAATGTTTGGTGTCAATCAGTGACAGAGATAAAGCATAACTTGTATTTTCAGTGAATGTACTACGGTTTTTTGGGGAATTTGATTCCATTACTAAAGCTTGACCACTCTGCAGCTGGGAATAATAGTGTTTGAAGGCTACCAGATCAACACTGTAGCCTGGTATTTTCCTTTTTTGTAAAAAAAATCAAAAGCTAGTTCACAGAAGAATGAGTAAGGACCTACAGCATGTGTCATCCTGTCTGCCTCACCTCAAATAAAACCCTCTGAACACAGACAAAAAAACCCCAAACCCAAAACAAAAGAAACAAACAAATAATGAAAACTAACAGTTTGATACACAGCAGATAATTTTTTCCAGAGTACCTAGAGATCAGGAGTCAGTTCTCATCTCCAATACAGACATACACAATGTACCATTAGGAAATTCTGAATATGAGTTTAGACAGCAAGAGGAGACTATCCCTAGTGGAGGGAAATCTTCTGTCGAAACTCATCTTCCAGAATAAACCATCCGAACCATACATAAAGCTTAAGAAGTTTTATTTTATATCTGACTGGTATCCTTTTAGGACTGATGGAGTTTAAACAGTGCTGAAATTGCTGTTGATTTTTTCCTAAAGACTGAGTCTATGCAAACCCAGGAGTGAAGCAAAGTATCACTATTTTTTTGTTTTGTTTGTCAAATGCATACTACAGGCTCAATGGCCAGTCCTTGAAATCCCAGCCTACAGATGTCAGCCAAGACATCTGTAAATCAAAGGCAAGAAAAGAATCAGTTCTCCAAGCCAGAGTTTCCTTTGTATTTTGGGTTGGTTAAAGTTGAAATGTGAGCCCCCTTGTCTTTGGCTTCATTTGAAGTTTGAGACCTAGATCAGTCCCTTCTGCCTTCTCAGTTCCTACTCACTTACTGCTATGTGCCACCTCTGCCCTGGGAAGATTTGTTTCACGCTGTTGCCCAGGTTGTATCTTTTGCAGATTACGTAAGTATATAACTTTCAGACTTTTATGACAACCTGACCACTTATTTACATTATTCACTGAATTCTTAAGTTCTGTCTTGAATGCATATCAAAAGTGTTTATTTCATTGATATGTTTTCCACATAGCATTTGGGGTGGTACAGACTGACTACTTACTTTATTTCTGTAACATTTTTCTGTGACATTTATGTCCCATATTCTCAGCTGCTTTAACCTTGTATTTATACCTTATGTTTTTATGACCCACACTACCCCTTCATAGGAGTAAATAGATTGCAAAATCTCATCTTCCACATTCTTACATGACCTTTTAGAGAATAGGATGGAATTAATAAGGATCAAGTGCGTGGTATTTTATTTAGATTGCAGTGGTCAATTGAAAGAGCATATGCTGTGGAACAACGGGTTAGGGAGCGCTTGTTCTTGTATTGATCTTAAGCAAATAGATCACATGCTGAACATGAGCTACCAATGTCATGCCCTGTGCAAAAGGCAAATATCATTCTGACATATTTAAATACCAGTTTAACTCATATGAAATGTGAATAATCCATCAAATCTTTTCAACATTATTTAGGTTTTAGCTAGCATATTGTGGTCAGTTTGGGTTATTGTGGTTAAGAAAGATGTGTACCAATGGGATGCGGGACACAGCTGTGAGAATGATCGGGCATTAAAAGCAATGACCTAAGAGAAAAAAACCCTGGAAATTTTTTGTCCATAAATTGAACTTAAAACTTTTTTCCAGAGACGGCATAATAATAGTCTTCACACAATGAATGGGGCCAAAGATTGAGATCATGGTATGAAAAATTCAAATATAATTATGATTAACCTCTGTAAAGCTGAGTTTTCAGAAGCACCGAATCAGCAGGAAAGACTGAAATCTGAATATCTTTAAGGTCAGGTTAGACAGTTGTCTCTTTAGACTGAGCCTGCCTTGATATGAAATAGATAGACTGAATAACTTTGCAGGGTCATTCTTTTCTACCGTAACTTTATTAGTACAAATACCTTTTGAAGATTTAACTTGAATTGTGAATTGATGAGATCTTTTTTATCCCATGCTAAGAGCAGAGCATAAGCTTTTACAGCGAAAAAGGGGAAAACAGCTCTTGTGTTTGAAAGGTTAAACATTTGAGACATTGGAATTTTCTGATTATTTCATCATCAAATGAGTGTATATGTGTCTCTATTATCATACAGATGACTTCTTTTAATGGTGTTTCCTTTGTTAAATCTCTCATTCTCAGGCAATGGGTAGTCATCGCTATATACGGAAATACGTGTTGTCAATATAGTATGCTACATACTTTGCAAGGTTCTGCATCAATCAGGATATGTAAATATAATCAACATAAAAAATGCCTCACCTAATTAGTCTTTTATCTTCCCTAATGTTACCAGTATATTTAGAAGATATTACATGGAATGCTGGGCGATAAAACAAAAGACAGGCTGTGTACAGTCTTAAGGCAGTTATAACTTTTAAAAAGATGACAGGTTTTCATTGGTTCCCCAACAGACCTTTGGTTACATAAAGGGATATTTTCCTGTCCATTTCCCACCTTTATCATTTTCTGTTCAGTCTCTGGTGCTGCTAAGAAAAGTTAAAAAAAATTATATGGAAGGAAGATGTATTTTTCTTGGAAACTGAGTAGATTGCTGAATCATTTCAAAATGGTATTTTCTGGCCTGAGAATCAATCTAACAAACTGAATTCTAAAAGCTAAAGCAGAGAGCCATAAAAATGAAATGGAAGGATTTATACAGTTGAAAATACGCAAGCTGTTGTCACACACACACACACTTGCACACGCATACACAAAGTTTGGTTCTATCAAAACTTGTGTATATGCATATTTGTATGTATACACATAAAGTTCAGCTATTGTATCTCAGGATATATAATTTCCTAAAAATTTCATTAATAGGAAGCCATCAAGCTGTTTGGTACTTTCCCTTCATTTTTTTTTTTTTTCTGGAGCTGCTGCACTGAAAGAATTTCTTTCATGCGCTTTAATACAAGCATACATTTTAATGCAGCTGTTAAAATCTGAATCATTATTGCTGTTATTATGAAGGCAATATTCCCTTGCATACAAATCTGTTCTCTTCCAAATGCTTTACTTAAATGAATCAAAATGAAACTCATTTAAATTATATCTCTATATATAATATATATAGAAACTTATTTGTATTATGCTATCAATTATTTCTGCATAAGCTTGAACCCTCAGGAACTGTTTATGCCAGTGATACTTTATTAAAGATAAACATATAGTCATAATAGGGGCATTTTACTGATGCGTTACATGATTTCATCACTAGAAAATAATTTTGGTGATATAGTATTAGAGCAATGCCACAGTGACGATGCATTATTTAATGTAAATAGGCTGCAATTCTTCCCAAATTATAATAAAGCACACTTTTCTATGTGTGTGGCTTAAAAAGAACTTTTCATTTAAAAAAAAAGGAAAAAATAAAAGAGCTATATGAAGACAAGTTCTATATGCTTCAAACATCCTTTCCCAGTTTGTGGTCTGAGAGAATACTTGAACTCTTTGTCATGAGGACAGACTATTCTGTTTAAACAAAATTACTTCAGGATTTTCAGGTGCTCCTGTCCCAACTGCAGTGAAATGTGAGTTATGAAGACTGAAAAAATCTAACACTTCTAACAACTCAGATCAATATTTCTACATAGTGAATACACTGGGAGTAGCTGTGGTGCAAGGGTTCCCCAAAGCATAACAGCATCATGGGTCAATTCTGACCTACACGGAGAACTTGGAAATAGCAATTATTTCATGAATATTTTGCAGGAACAACTAGCACAAAAAAGAGGGGTAGAGGGAAGTTGGGGGTTGGTTTTGGTTTGGTTTTTTTTTTTTTGTTATTATTTCTAATCCACACACTCTCCAAAAGAAAGTGGGCAACAGTTTTCAAATGCACTGTGTTTATGTGTCAAGGTGGTGTCACAAGGGGGCAGCGGGGGCTCGGTGAGGGGAGGCCGGGCTGCCCCAGCCGCACACAGCCGCTTCCAGCCGGATCCAACCACCCACCGCAGGGCGCGGCTGAGCCCACGGCCGGGGCTGGGGTGGCACTGGGGAAAAAAAAATTAAGAAAGGGCAAAATGCTGCATGGCAGAGGAGAGTGAGGAAAAAAGAAAGTGAGAAAAACATCTTTGCTGACACAGAGGTGAGAGATGAAAGAGGGGAGAAGGTGTTGCAGGTATGGGAGCCCAGGTTCCCCTGCAGCTTATGCAGGAGCCCATGCAGGGCTGCAGCCATTATTGAAAAAGGGTTTTGTGCTTGCAGTCCTATGAAATTAATGAAGAAAATCAAATTTTATCATTTTTGGTTAGAACCGTTGGCAGCTTTGCATATTTTTGAATGACAGCATTAGAAAATGTTGTGTGAGTGCATGTTGTCATGATGCGGTAGCCAACTAGGCAGCATTTTCTTTGGCAGTAGAGAGAAGCCATCCTGGGAAGGTATTATGTTCCACTGGAATAATGTTAGGATCCCACGCCTGACATCAATTAAGGTTATAATCCAATGGAATAGTATTAGGGTCCGGTTGTTAAAAGATGACTGCCCGAATTAAGAGACTTTATGCTAAAGTCAATAGTATGGATTGTATTTAACAGTAAATGTGAGAGATGTAGAAATAGGAATGGGGTGGGGAGAAGGAGAGAGAGACACAGATTATAGTCACCGCCATGTCTCCCCTGTCTCTTCTTCTTCTGGTCTTCTCAGTGGTGGGATCCCCAGAGTGTTCTTCTGGAGAAACCACTTTTATACAGTCCATGTCACAGAATCACAGAATCAACTAGGTTGGAAAAGACTTTTGAGATCATCAGGTCCAACCTATGACTTAATACCACCTTGTTAACTAAACCATGGCACTGAAATGCCACATCCAATCTTTTCTTAAACACCTCCAGGAATGGTTACTCCAGAGACATACACGCCGTTCCCACAACTTGGGATGGTATGTGTGTAAGCAGCTTCTTCCTTTCCCACAGTTTGGCATGATGGGAATTTTTGTCCAAATAGATGACGCAGATCTGCCTCACCAGGTCTGGCATCTGCATCCTGTTATTGCATCCATGCTTTTCCCACAGTCTGCACAGTAGAATCTTGTCTGGTGTGCTAATTCCAAACGTTCCACTTTCTTGTAGACCTGAAATTAATGCCTTCCGATTGGCCATCTGTGCTTGTTTTGGTGGCTTATCTTGTGAGAACTTTCTCCTGTGACAATGCTTTGAGACATGTTGACTGCGTTAAGTCCTGACAGAAAGATACTGTAGAGACTACTCTGGAAGGAAAGCCTGTATAAAGGAAAAGGAAAGACTATGTAAACATTCAGCCACTGGGAGCTGTGAAAGCAGGAGAATGGATGGAAGCTCAATGCACTGTGGCAAAGTATAAATTACTAGGACAACAGCTTTCTTTGGCTCCAGAGGGAAATCCTACACTGGTTTTGTTGGCTGTAGGAAATTTCATGACTAAGGATTATCACTTTTGTTAACAGGGGCTTTTTCTGAGTTATTCAGTACATTATCTGCAGTTCATCTTTTCCACATTTCTACATAGTGCCGTATATGAACCTGGAAAGATCTTAAAATTATTTATCCTTAGACAAAGACTTCTGTAAGCCGAAACAACTGAAAACTGAGATGGAACTACACTTGAGAGGAAACTTGATCTTATATAAGGGTATCAGGAAGCAGGCCTTATTTTGCCCCGATGTCCCTAGTGTCTGGATGTTTTTACTTTGCAATCTAAGTCTGATTCCTACAGATACTGTGTAGGTAATCTACACAGGCAGTTTCCATGCCTATGTGCTTGTCTTCATTATGATGCTCTGAAGTCTGTAAATATTAAGAAAGAGTTTAGCCTGTTCTAGGGGAAAGCAAGTCATAAGTCAGAATTTATTTGCATGTCTGAAATTTCAGAACAGAGGTAATTGCTTCCAATGTGACTATTACCAATACAAAAAATACTTATATTAAGGGGTTTAAGTTTGGGTTTTGTATTTGGCTGGTTTTGATTTTACTTGACAGTGATTGTTGAAAGATTTTTCTTTTTTTGGTTTTTTTTTTGCATCTTTGGCCTTTTAATAAAATATTACTTTGTCTAAACTGGCCTTTGCCAACACAAGCCTGTGTCAGCTCTAGTTCTCCCTCATTGAATCAATTTAAATTTACATCTGCTCTATCATGTCCATAATTTGTCTTTCACAAAGTCATGGCTCATAGCTTCATTAATCATGCCAAAATTTCTAACTTTCAAAGTTTCTGTGGATAGCTTGAGTGCTGATGGAGTGGATTTTAGTGTTGAGATTCATCACTTGTGTTGAAGTGATTTTGAATTCTGGACAGGCATGTTTGCTTTTCATCATGCAGATACTCATTCACTGACTTACTTGGAGAATGTCATGCATCTTTACGGAATTTCTCATCTAAAGCTTGAATACATTATTTACAATTATGGTTATTACTGATTATGTCAGTGTTATATTGTTGCTATGGCTGTGATTGTGGTTGTTATTTTCCCCTAAAACTGGAATAATAATTTCAGAATCACAATTACTATTTTCTGCACTTCCAGTGGGTGACTGTGGACACATTGCTTAGAACTTACGGGTCAGGTTTTTTCTGGGTTTAGGCAGACTGTCTAAAAATCCATCTGGGCAAAGAAATGAGACCAGGCCACTCAATACAGGACAGATACCCATCTACCACAATGAAAATGGGTAGAAAAATGTCTGGTTTAAATGTGCAGAGCATAAAAATTCTGATTCCTAATTTCCCTGTACTTGACTTTGCATGCTTCCAGTACTCTTTGTACCTGTCTCAGGAAGTAATTAAATTTTTAAAATGAAATTTGGTTATGCATATCACATCTAAATACATGCAAACCCAAAGACACAAGTTCTTTCTTTCTAGCTGTGTATTTCAACAGGAAAAGGCCCTAACTTCAGTGAAAGAGTACTATGGAGTACCTTCTCCCATAAGTATTTAGGAACATTTCATCAAGGGAAATACCTGTTATTAAAAACATCCCTATTTTACATGTTCAAGTGAGACGACTCTTCAAGTTTCTTCCTCACCCATCTGAAGATAGATTCCATTCTATACAATGGAATCTTGTCTATTACATTTACGTATGCAGGTGAACAAAGGAAGAATGGAATTTTATCAATTTGATTATAAACATGATTTCTAAAATATATTTATAAAGTCAACTTGGACAAGATTATAAACAAACCAGTGAGAAATATAGTTGAAACCAAAGGAAGATAGATAAAATTTGCAGAGACATTCCTTAAGTTTCTATTCTCTTTTAAGAACTATTTAATAGTTAAACTGTTATTTAAATTTTAATCTAAGCTTTTATTTCAGGCACATGACCTGAAATAAACCCTATGTTCATTAAATGTGCTTTTCAGAAAATATGTTGTACTATTCATATTAGAAATGGGGAAAGAAGAATAAAACTGGGAAAGCTAATGCAGGCTCTCACAATTATTTGTATAATTATCTTGTCTGTAATGCAGATTAATACCAGCATAGATCCCATGAGATATTATCATTGATATTATTTAATTTATTAAATAGGAGTTATGTCACAAACCCCAAATTTTGTTCTCTTTTCCTTGCTCATTCATACTGCATAAATTTATTTTTTATCACATGTGAAATCCATTACCATGTTACTCATAGCAAGTATTCATAAATTATATTTTTTATTTTCTCTCTCTGAAAGATATTAAATGTATATGAGAACTCATTTCAAATTTTAGGTTGAATTTCAGCATTTTTCACATTTTGAAAATTAGATTTTCAAGGTACATCTTATATTTGCTACGGAGACACAGTTTGCATTAACTATTTCAGTAAATTATAACAATTTTCATTTTGTATAACAGGAAATAGAATGCAGACCTTTCCTTAAGGATAATTTTAATGTAATTTAAAACACAGTATGGCTCTGTATGATTATGAATGTCTTCAATGAGCTTGGTTTATGAGAAGTGACCGTTCTGAACTACAGAAGTACATTGAAAGTTATAAGATCTGCTAGATTTTATCAGAAAAGAAAGGGTTTGAACTTTCTTAAGTGATAATTTAAAGATTTGCTGATCTTAGATTATCTTAATCTGTCTTGCCTATATAAAGTTAGATAAGGTGACATATTGGGTGGCAAGACTTACCAGGGAGGGTTTCAACACGATATTCAGAAAATAGTCATAACTAAACCATTCATTTTACATAGATTGCCAGTACCACTTCAGATAATGTATTACCCATTCCGATGACATGAAAAATTTCTTTGGCACAATTATTTCGTAACATCTTTGAATTTTTGGAATTTATTTTTAAGAAAATGCATTCAATCTTCCTGGGTCAAAAAGAGAGTAAATCTAAAACAGGAGTTTCTCATCAATGGTATAATGAGTAAGAAAGAACAGTGGATGTGTCAGTAAAATTAACAGCTGCTATTGCATTCAGAGACCTATAAACAGTTATCAGCACAGAAATTAGTCAAAAAGACAGGGACAGATTGATGTATGAATAACTACTTTTGATTTACCTGAGCACTACATACAAAAAAAAATGTTTAGCATTTTTCTGAAAAAGAGTGAAGAGTGTGATAAATGCGAAAGGATTTGTAGAAATTTAAAACTCTTCAAGGAGATATTTTTAAGGGGCTGGTTAAAACTCCCAGGAAAGAGATTTCCAGGAACAGTTTGAAAGGATAGCCTTGGACACAATGGCAAATAAATGGAAGATTTACTAGAGTTAAACAGAAACTTCTTCTATCTTACTTCAGTTTTAACTAGACTAGAATAGAGTAGATTTATTCTGTCATACTACTAGAGACTGAAAAGGAGAGACAGGGCCATATATTACTCTCAGTTTCCACCATTGCACATGGTAGTATCTCTGCAGAAATTATTTAAATGTCATTGGTTTTATTCCAAAGTAACTAAATAGGTTTAGCTGATTGTTATAAACCGGTTTGACACAGAAGATCAAAGGAAACTAAGCTTCTGTGAATAAAACAGATCGGACCCAGAAACGTTCAAAATATACCCAAAAAACATGATTAAAACCGAACAAGGTTAGATGTTGGTGCCAAAAAAAAAGAGGATGTATTTTATTTAATAGTAAAAGAGACAAAAAAAGTAAGAGAAAAAAAGAAAGGAATGGAAAAAGAGGTGTGTGCAGGGGTGGGGGGGATAGAGAGAGAGTGGCAGGGGTTAGGTAGAAACATATAACCCTTCAGAGGGTCCCAACGATGTCTCGTTGCTCCCCTCAATCTTCTTGGTGGAGAGGGTCCCCCACCGCTGAAAAGAATCCAATGGATTAATATACATTTGGACCAGGTGGGAATGCCCAGGTGCCAGCCCTGGGGTGGGCAAGTTTGACACTGTCCCTTGCAAGACTCTAGATCTGTTGCATCATGTGCAATGCTCGGACGCAGGGTCTGGGAACCCCTTCAGAGGCGGGGGGAGGGCTTTGATGGGCCGTGACACCGCCTCTGCCTCTGCTGTCCCTCACGTGGATGCGGCTTTTTCCAGGATCATGGCCCCCCACAGCTGAACTGGTCTGAACAGCAGAGGATGGGTATTAACTGCATCTGACCAGAAGCTTTTTCACTACACATCCAAAACCTCTGCTCCTCCCCCCACCCTGTGGTGTGAGGGTCTGTGCAAGCCTGGCAGCTGGTGGCCCTGGGGCTGTTGTCTCCACCCCGAAGGTGCTAAGCTTGATCCCTCTATGAATGTATTCTTCTCCCCCTTTACTTTATCTTATCTCCATCAAGGAGCAGTTCAGGGCCCCATTCAGGGTTTTGGTGGTTTTCTCTGCAGGTTTTGTACAGTTTTGCTATAATAGGCAAAAGTCCTTCATGAAGATGTTTAAGCCAGAAACTGTAACATTTCAGTCTCTGACTTTGATGATAAAGCATGACATCTGTGGTAGGTCCTAATGCACAGGACCTACATTCTTCAGTTTGGTGAACATCCAGTAGTGGAATGCCATCGAAACAGCTTTTCTGAAGAGTAATTTCTTCATTGGAACTACTTGTTGAAAACCACTGAGTTTAATTGTTGCATCCATCATTTTATTGATTATTGAATATTTACTATAGCTGTTCAATGTTTACTTTGGGAACATTTTATACTGTACAAAATAATGCATGCTGTGTTAATACTCTTTATGTGTATTACTGCATGACCAGAGCCAGTTTATAATTCATGCAGGATTAAAATCATTATCAAGCATATGCTTTGTCGGTTTGGACAAAAGACACAAGTAACACTTGGATATAAGTAACAACCTAATTTCACAAACACAGGTTGTGAACCTAATCCAGTTCAATTCCAGATTCAAATTTATATGAATTTAAATCATAAAGTTGGCAATTTCTTCAAATAGGAAATAATCATAAATAGGAAATAGTCATAAATAAATGTAAATTGGAAAAATAACTTGAGACAACATCTTTTAACAGCCTTACAGGTAACCACGCCCAAAATATCTCCAGTGTACAGTTTTTCAGATAATCAAGGGACAGAACTGATAAGCGAAATGAGACGATAAAAAATTCTAGTTAGTAGAAATCTGAGAGCGACAAAATATTGAGAATAACTTCAGAAGAGCACTGGCTGGCAAAATGTAGTGTTGCTATAATTAACATCTAGGATAATAAAAGCAATTTTTAACACCTTGTAGGCTTCTATTGATCATGGAACTCAGCATGATGATACTAAGCAAAAAATACAAATAAAACTTGTTAACAATTGTAAATGTTGATCAAACTATAAATTAAAGTAATGTATGATAACACCTAAAGTGTTTACATTCAAGGATGTTGGTATGGTAATATTTATCAAAGTTAATTAGCTTTGTCAGAGAAGAAGCAATATCCAGCAAGCTTCTAGAGCTAGTTAATAAAATGTCAGCCTTAGTGGGATTTATCTTCATAAAAATTCTTTACCGTTCATATATTAATATTACCCAAACAATCAGTCAAGACTGAGACAGCTCAAGTATAGTTAGGTAGAAGTGCTGGATAAATCTGTTAGTAATAAATCATACTGAGGAACAAGAAATTAGAGGTATCACACACACCACCAGCAGATATTTTCTGAACTGAACCCCCAAAACAAGTTCAGCTAGAAATATTTAAATACAAACATAATGTAATGTCAAATATGCATTTTTCTTCATAAAAGACAAGGCTTTTCATATGAAAGTAGCAACCAGAAATTGGGGACAAATAAAGTCATTCAGTAGATTATTCAATAAATCAAGATATAGCATTTGAAAGCATCTGAGAATCTTGTATATGAAATACCATAAAAATATTATATTCAAATCTGTGAATATTTTCTGATGCAGATAAGGGTATTACACTGTTGCACAGAGATAATCACAGTGAGTAGGATGTAGATGATATCTTGATAGTTAATGCTCTGTTGAAGCAAACTCAGGAATTTGATCATAGAATCATAGAATGGCTTGGGTTGAAAGGGACCTTAAAGATCATGTAGTTCCAACCCTTCTGCCATGGGCAGGGACATGTTTCACTATATCAGGAATTTCTTCCTAAACCCTAATCTAAACCTGCTCTTTTTCGGTTTAAAGCCGTTCCCGCTTGTCCTGTCACTACATGTTCTTCTAAATATTGTCTCTCTGTCTTTCTCGCAGGCTTTCTTCAGGTACTGGAAGGCTACAGTTAGGTCACCCAAAGCCTTCTCCTTTCCAGGCTGAATAATCCCAATTCTCTCAGCCTTTTCTGGGTGCGCCATCCCCGTAATCATTTTGATAGCCAGCTCTGGATTCACTCCAACAGGTCAATATTCTTCCTGTGCTGGGGCTCCCAGAGCTGGATTCACTACTCAAGGTGGGGGTCTACCAGAATGGAGTGGAGGAGCAGAATCCCCTCCCTCATCCTGCTGCCCACGCTGCTTTGGATACAGCCCAGGACATGTTTGTCTTTCTGGGCTGCGAGTGCACATTTCTGGGTCATGTTCAGCCTCTCACCCACCAGCACCCCCAAGTCCTTCTCAGCAGAGCTGCTCTGGATCTGGTCATCCCCCAGCCTGGATTGTTACTGGACCGACCCAGGTGCAGCACTTTGCACGTCACCTTGTTAGACCTCATGGGATTCACATGGGTCCACTTCCCAAGCTTGTCCAGGTCCCTCTGGATGGCATCTCATCCTTCAGGTGTGTCACCTGCAACACTCAGCCATGTACAAAGCCTCTTACCTGTTGCGAAGAGGCACCTGGAGGGGTGAGGTGGGTGAAGGATTTCACTTTCTACCGTGAGCATGGACTACCCTCCATTCACTCCTTTCTTTACAACTGCCGCCTTCTTCTTGCTGAGGGATGGATAGAGGGTCCCCTTTATCTTGAATTGTTTCTGCTGGCTGCTGCTGTTCAGTGAGGCCGGAGCTTGGTTTCAATAGCCTGTCTCCCTTTCTGAGCTTACCTGACCTTGGTCCCAAGAGGGTGATGACACAAATTGAACTCTAGAGCCTGTAGGGTATCTGCACCATGCCTTCCTGAACTGCCACACCATGCCCTGGGCTGCGCCTGTTCCCTAGGCACAGCTTTTCTATGGACATGGTGGGTGTAATCCCTACTGACTGACCACACTGAGGCAGAGCTGTCTCTGAGTCATGGCTCCGCCACTAAAGATCAATTAAATGAGAGAAATATTTGCTTCTTTTAATTATGGATATAGAACAAGTGGCAATATTCTTCTGAAATTCTGAAAGTTTACAGAGCAGAATAGTTATGCAGGTTATCTCAGTGGCAAGAAGTGATCTAAGACCAAAAGGTATTGTTTGAAATAGGGACTCATATGTACATGTTTCCTTCAGGGATCTAAATTAGTTTTTGTAGGCTGTACATCTGAACTGCACATTGTTGATAGATGGTGAACTTCAAGGGTGACTAATTTCAAAAGAATACTGAAATCCTAAAGGTAGAGGCTACAGAAAATCTCAGAAATTACAGAGTTTGAAAAAACATTAACAGCTGCATATTTAAGAAGTGAGCAGGGCTATGGACACACTAATATACGTATTTTTTGCTTATGCATATGCATTTTTAAGTATATTAATAGTTTCTTCACTTCTTTAGAAACTACTTGCTGATGTAGCTTCAATTAACACTTTATTAGTCCATAGCCTCATTAAAAACCTTATCTGCCCTTTAATGGGGATGGGTAAAGTTTAGCTTTTAACTATGGAATAATTTTTATACTGTCATGCTAATATAGTAACATTAACTATTATAGTCCTGATACAAACACTAAAGAAGCCCAGTGGGAGCCTAACCTTTAACACGAACTGTGAGCCTAGACGTAAAGGCAGAATTGTTCTCCATATGACTTGAGATACGATAAGGAGTATAAAAATACACTAAATGATATTACACATTTACATAAGGTGTATTAAAATATACTAACATGTCTCCAAGCAATAAGTGAAGAACACAGAGAAATTGATATTCTAATTTTGTCTCATAAAAAAGATGTGAAGAAATTAAAAAGTCACCCAGAGGGAACTCAGAGACTGAAATTATCAAAGAAGCAGTGGAAAGTAGTTGATTAAACAAATGAGAGAGAAAACAAAGGTGAAGATTAGGACAGAGAAAATTCAGATGGATTTTGGTTTTACTTTCCACTGGACCTTTGGCCATCAACTGAAAGGAAAATATCTGTTTTGGCTATGTCTGGAATATGTTTTAATCATAGCATCTTAAAGCTTCACCTAAGGTAGTTTCTTTTAAAGGTTTAACCCAGAAGAAACACGAGGTGAAGAACAAGCTGCAGTGTACACAGTGTCAAAAAGGAGTTGCACATGATTATGATAATAATATAGGAAAAGCAGTACACTCACTTCCATTTGAAAAGATAGGACAGTAGACTACTTGTTGTTTTTTTTTTTTTTTCCTGGAAGCTGTACACTTATTTTATAACAACAGCAATTATGATGAAGATTATGATGATAATAATAATAAATAAAAACAAAAAAAGACCAACCTCCTTGGTTGAAGAATAGGAGAAGAGTATTGAGACTAATCCAAAGCAAGTATTTTAATTTTGCAGGTAAATGTTTTCTCAGAAAGTTCCAATAGACTTCAATAATGAAGTGTGAATCCACAGAATATGTCAAAAGGAGAAAAGGGTTTGGGTCTTTTATTAGATTATTTCAGTAGATTGCTCTGCAACTGAGTGAAGATCAGCAGAAAATTTTTTATAAATTCCTGATCAATAACAAAGTTGTCTAATGTAGGATGAGAGGAGAAAAGTGTATGTACAGTAGTGCCTCAGCATTCCCCTGATGAGATTTCTTCACCTTCATTTACATTTTCCCTGTACTACAAAAGCTTAATTTCAGTTACTGAAGCCAAAATTCAGGTATAGACTAGTAACTACTGATGCTATCTGACGGAGCATTTGTAGCATCATACAGGCAATTGACTAATTACATATGTCAAAGGAACGTTACAACCCATTAAAGGAAGTATTCAGCAAACACTGAGACTTCAGTTAATCCTTCTTGCTACATAAATCTCATTATTAAAAAGATGGCTTCATCTGATCCTTGAAGTACAGAAGAAAATAAATGTCACACATTAAAAGTTAAAATAGACATCTTATTTTTCCAACTTAATCTTTAATGTAGAGTCCTACATACAGCGTAAGACATTTCAGATATCCAACTTAAAGTATTGATTAGGGGAATAATAGCAATATTTTACATATACACTTTGGTTTTCATCCATGTTTGCAAACTTGGGTAAGGAAAATTGAGGTCTTTCACCCTATTTTACTTCTAAATTACAGAATAAACTCACAGAAACACTAATTGTCCAGGTCGTATTTCAAGGGAGGGACTATCTGGAAGTGAGTTTTATACTCTCTACTGGTTAAAAAGTTACCTTGTTATGGCTTGCAGAGGCTCTCTTGACACTGGAGGACTACTTTGTGTTAGCTTTAACCTTGTTTTTTGCTAGCTGTTTTAAATCATGTAGAATGATGTCATACTGATAAAAGTACATCTCTGAGGACAAACTAAGAGTTTGATTCATGATTGAAGAAATGGCTACCATAATTATTGCTGGTGATTTAGGATTAAGTGAGGGATAAAACACATTCAACATAATACTCATTGCCATATCTTACCCATATTGCACTCTTTACAAAATGGCTTGCCAGAGTTGATAAAATCTAAGGCTAAGGCTAACATGGTAAAGAAAACACTAAACTAGCTTCTCATTGCAGAGCAGAGCAGAATTTCACCCACGCTGAGCAAGGAAGTAATTTAGAGTGAAAATTGTCCAGTGCTGTTGTTTAGTGTCAGTACTACACTGAGGTACTAGGTCTTGAATCCCAGACCAATATGAGAAGGAAGACGGTTAACTTAGCACTCCTAGATCTACAGTTCTGCCATTATCACTAACACATAAAGCATTAACATATTGTAATGGGAAATCACTCCTACAGTCAAAGATTAAAATATTGCACACAAACAAATAATACACTATAAATCCCAGATGATAATGACCAGAAAAAAACTACGGTAAAACTATATTTTTTAAAAATGTATCCAACCATTTACAATGCTCCCACTCTACTTCACAACTGAACAATATAAAGACTTGGCACTCTTGCATGAATTTACCATATATAATAAAACTGGGCAGTATATTTAATATACAATTCTGATTAGCTGTGCCTTTTTCATATGTACAATACATGAATTGCATTAACAAATTACACCCAACTGAACCATAAACTCTATTACTTCTTTCGAATGATCTCAATAACTCAGAATCCTAGTTTATTGCAACGACTTTTTAGATGGCCAAGTTGACAAAAAGAATATTGTGCCTCTCACAGCTTTTGCTAGGGCTTTTTTATTGCCTCCAAAGTCTAAGTGAAAAAATGTCTAAGTTCAATAAAAGTCCACAATGTTAGCAATCTTAATCACACAGCAATTTCAAAATGTAAGAATATATAAAATCAGTAATATCCCAGTTTTCCAAACGTTAATATATAAAGAAACTGCTATTTCCAAGCAAAGTAGAAAGCCTAAATGGTGTGGTCAAACTGAAATATTAATAGAGAGTAGGACTTATTTTTGTATGTCATGTAATCTCTTGCATAAAGATATATGTTCCTAATAGTTCTTACAAATATTTTCAAATTACTATGTCTGCCCCGCAAAAATACAAGAAATATCTTACTGATATGCTATGACTTTCTTATTTTTTTAATAAAGAATATCTTGGTTTTGTAAAAAAATTAAACTACACCTTGGAATTCTATTACTGCTTTCTAAAAAATTAAACAAAGCTATTAATTTTGTAGGGACAACTTAGTTATAGAAAATTCTGCCACCTCAGGCTTTAATCACATATTTTCTAGTAATAAGGAAGTAAATATTTTGTGTATTTTCCCTTCAACACTCTAAAATTTCCAGAATTGAAAAGATATTGGTTTTGACTGAAATTACTTTGCAATTTCATCCTGTCTTTTCCCTTACAAGATCATAAAAATAAAACAAATACTAATTTCGAGGTATATTAATTTATTTCTGTAGAAGCTTCAGAAAGAAAGCATAATATGCCATATAGTAAAACCACCTCAAAGAAGATCCAGCTAAAGCAGGTTGCTCAGGGCTGTGTCTCAAGTTCTGACCATCTCCCAGGATGTAGATTTCTCCATTTCCAGGAAACTCTGACCACCTTCATGCTTAAAATGTTTTTTTTTCCTTATGTCTAATGAAAATTTCCTATGTTGCAACTTGTGGTTGTTGCTTTTAGTCTTGTCACTATGTGCTTTCAAGAGTCTATCTCCACCTTCTCTATACCATTATATAATACATATAATAAGGTCTCTCCTTAACCTGCTTTTTCCTAAGGCCCAACAAACTGAATTTCTTCAGTGTCTCCTCACATGGCACATGCACCAGAACCCTAATCGTCTTGATCTTACACAGCTGGATTAATTCAAGTTCAGCCAGGACTTTCTGGCAATGAGGAGGCCAAACTAGGTACAGCTCTTCAAGTACATTCTCACAAATACTCAGTCGAGAGAGAGAATCACTCTCTACAACTGTCTAGCTGCTTCTCTCCTAAGAAAGTATGTGGTGAGCTTTCTTTGTGTGTGGCTGACTCATCTTCAGTTTGGAACTAGGATTACTTTGGTAATGCTTCTTGCTATCCAGGCAGCACTTTATCTGCCCTGTTGCACTGAATTACTTCATTCCAGATGAAAGACCGCATTTTCTTTTATTGACACTCAAGAGCTTTCTTCTGCTGTATCTTCTGCTAGGTTGGGTTCCTCTGAACAGCACCATGTTAATTGCTCCCCCTAGTTTAGTATTGGCTGCTAAATTGCTGAGTACTGCAATCTGTTATGTCAACAAAGTTATGGAGCTGTATTGGTCTCAGTAGCAATCCCTGAGTAATGCCACTAGAAACCAGACAAAAGCTGGAATCATTAATCACACCCCTTTACAACTTATGGCCCAGCCAATTTTCCATCCACCTCACTGGCCACTTATTCAGTCCACATGAAGCCAAGTTGACTACAAGCCTTGCTGTCAAAGAGCACAACATCCACTGCTCTCCTTTTACCCACAGAGTTCATCTATCTCATCACAACACGTAGTTGGGCTGGTCAGGCATGTTTTGCCTTTGGTAAACCCATTCTCTCTGTTCTCAGTCAGCTTGTACAAGCCTTCATGTCCTTTATGTTCCCAGTAATGTCTCCCAGGTGGCTGATTAAAATTAGTAACCCAGATCCTCCTTCTTGATCTTGCTGAAGATGTGCATTATATTTGATTTTCTTCCATCACACTATAATAAGAATTCTGTGATTTATTTACATATTACGAAACGTATTTAATTAGGTTTAGGAATATGTACTATTAGACAAATGATAATTTGGGGTTTTGTTTTCTTTAAGTGTAGGGATTCTGAATTAAATAATTTGGGTTTTTTCCTCTCATCTTTAACTTCACATCATTAATCACAGTTTGTCTTACTTTCTGTGAAAGCAGAGACCAATATGATTGTTCAGAGAAATAGACAACAAAATTTTAACACTAGAGCAAATTGCAACCTCATGAGCAAGTCAGCAAATGCTGGTGAATAAAAGCTATTAATTACTCCATTTGTTCCTGAAATATTTAGAGTATACTTTTTTTGGAATAACGCTAGTCATTGAAATGCTGTTGTGATGCAGGAAAGTTGCAGCTTCTTCTGCTTGTTTTTGTTTATATTATATATTCATGAAGAAAAGGAATGTGCTAAATTAAACTGAATCAGAAGATAAGAGCAGAATTTGATATAGATTTAAGATATTTATGTTAATTTCATTGTCTTTCTCTGACAAAAAAAATCTTTAATACCTCTTTTATTATAAAGACTTTGTTTTCATACAACACATACTTCGATTTCATATAACAGGGTTAAGTTTTTCCAACTGTTTTATTTTAATTACTATTATTATTTACCAGACAGTATTCACAAAGTCTTAAATACTTTTCTTTAACAATCTTTAACAATTCTTTTACTGATTTAGTACAAGCTATTGCTATTGTAAATAAAGTATTTCAGTTACTCAAAGTTAGACATATTCTTCATGGTATAACTTCCAGGAAAAGTCCTTTACAGAGACAACACAAAGACAATCTCTTCTTACTTCTTACCCTTCAGACTCTGTTTCTTTGGCATCTGTATTTTCCTTTTCCCTCTTGTGATACTAAAAAGCATCCACAGTTAATAATCATAATTATTTTACCACTACTTATTCCTGGAATCCTGTAAAGCACAGCCAAGATCTTATTTATTTAAAATAATGAGAGTTATATTCTTGGACTGCTTCAAGGAATTCTTTTGACTGAAATTTTGGTAATTTTTCTGTAGCGTTTTTTGGGATTTCACAGTATGAAACCTGTCTTCAGTTCCCCAAACACAAGAATACAAAACTGTCTCTGACAGCTTGCATTGGACTGTATCTGTGAAAATGCTCTGGGGACACTTCAGCCATTTTTTCTTCTCTAAAAATAAAGCACGTTGAGAGGATTATGTGTTTTAGCTTGATTCATAAACATGTTTTATTTTCTTCTGTAGAAATAAAATAAAAAATAATTTATGAAGGTCTAGCCCATAAATTTGCATCCCATTATTCTAGAATTTATATTTTATTTTCTGAAAAGCAAGAACATCAAATGCACCTGAAGGTGTATTTTCAGAAGTGTTTTAGATAGTCAATCTGCTTTAGTCTCATTTAAGAAGTCTGATGACAGTGGAAAGGGCCTTACTTGTCTAAAATTCCTAAAACAGAGTTATGCCCTGTTCTACTAATTTTGATAGTATTCTGAATATTATCAAAAAACATTGTAAAGAACATACTGTTTCATAAATATGGACATTCATGCTTAAGTGAAGGAAAAGAAATTGAATTGGAAGTACATAGAAATTTAAGGCCAGAACCGAATTCACCTGACTTCAGCTCCCATGAGGGTGGTAAGATGTGAACCCTATATACACGTTAGAAAACATTAATTGCTTTGAACTTCAATGATCCTTGTGGGTCCCTTCCAACTCAGAAGATTCAATGATAATTTTTGTATGATTCTTTTGCAAACAGCAATCATGCATTCAAGTTGAACAGTTGTGGTTGTTTGATTGCTGGTACTTTAAAACACTAAGCTGTCTGTTTTTATCTTGGCTGTTGTCCATTCTGTTTTACACTCTGAAACATAATCTTATTACAATAATAAAAATTTTAATACTGAAGCACACCTGCACTGGGTAGCATTACATGTATTGGTCATAGTGTTGTAGATTTGCTTTTCATGTGCCAGCAAAGTACTGGAGTCTTATAAACAGGACAAATATTGCTTCTAATGGTCACATTTATCAATGTAGCAACAAGGATATTGCATTCCTAAAGTGCCAGTTATAATTCATATATTTATCCATTGATTAGTTTACCAATTAGTGCTTTGACATATTTAATATGCTGTTATATATGTATCATGATATACTATTTGTATACTTTAATATACTCTAGTGAATATTCCTAATGTGCTCTACATGCTTTCATTATAACTCTAAGTGTTGCGTAATATACAGTAAGAATATTGTAGTCTAAAATTCTGGTGATCTGTAGGGGTTACTCTAAATAAGGAATAATCATTTCTTGAATATTAATGCTGTTTTCTATTATTTTTCTTTGGGGGAGGGTGGCAGTTCAGAAGCATAAGAGTATTTTTTGTAGTAGAAATCATTATGTATACTTTGTGATAGTAAATGACATTCAGAATGATGTATTTTCCTTAAATATAAATATTTTGCTTATAGCCATTGCTGATTCAGCTGTCAGCAGTTGTAAGATATTTAGATTAAAAATGGAAGCAGTTGGCTTGACTGTTTTCAATTGGAAATCATGGTTATCAACAACATGACATATTGCAGAGTCATCTTTGTTGTGCATGTATCACCAAACACCAAATACCAAAATTTTATTTGTCTTAATTTTCCTTCATGTTAGTGTTACAGTATCATAATATTTCCCCTAATATTTCTTTATAGAGTAGTATCTATAGAAGTTTATTAAAAAGATAACTAATTCATCTGTCACATTAATAGTTTATATGTTTTTCTTCTATTACAGAGCTGCAAAGTCAGCTACTCATAGGAATGTTTTGTACTAGAAGGCAGACAGATTTTTTTTTAAAAAAAAAGTTTTCTGTGGCAATGTCAGTGAGATTTGGAAAACTGTTAGTCTCTGACATACTTAGAACAATGTAAATGTAAAGTATAGGTTAGGATCAGCACTCTGAATATATTCTAATTGTGGGAAGAGGACAATTCAATTAATGTAGAAGGGACTTCATTATTTAAGTCAAACTTTGCTGGTAAAAGAGGTGAACCTTTATGCTGTGCACCATGCCTCTTTTATGTGGCCCCTTTCTACCTGGAATTGTTTGCCTGTTGGTAGCATAGCTCGCAAGTGTATCTGCTTCAGGTCAGTTCACAGGGAATCAGAAATACATTCATTTTCAGGCAGACTTTCCATTTCTTCATCTAGCTATATGCCTAAGAGAGAAGATAGATAGACGCATGAATCTGTGCAAATAGTTGGTTCGGACAGTGCAGTTTTCACAACTGAAAATTATCTAAAAGGTTTAGTGTACAATGCTGAAAGTTCACAGACAACAGATCAATTTAGTTGGGTGAGACATATTTTCTCACAAAGATGTTTGGCTTAACACTAATTGCAGCATTCCTTTGTCTATCTTAAGCAGTTAAACTCTCCATTAAACTTTACATGATTGTGCCTAGGATTGATGCTCAGATGGCAAGTGTCCACTTCCTCATAAAACAATCTCCATCCACTTTATGTATTTTGTGGCCTTCATTTTCTTCTTCAATATTGAAAAGATTTATTGAAAAATAACATACTATGGAGAGAATTTACCTTGTCTAGCTCTTTCAGAGGTGTGGTAAAGATGATCCTGCAGATTTTAAAGTGTACGCTTTCTTTTAGAAGTGTTAAATAGTCTGCAGGGCTACTAAGAAATGAAGTATCTTCTTTCATTGTGTTATTTGAATACATCATTGGATTATATTTAAAAGGTAAAAAGTTTTTATTGAACAATTCCAACTTTGACATAATTATCAGTGATTTGAGGACTTGCATTAGGTAGCAGAAAGTGCTATGAGACCATTTTCTTTATGGAGAGTATCTTTGGGATTCTTTTGTTATAAATAATTTCACCAGTTTATTCTTATACCAGGAAATTCCTGTGTCATCATTGCACATGGTCCCAGTGCAATGCCACTGTAATCTACTTTCTTCTTCATAACTTCACTCTGCTAAAGGTAGAGGTTAACAGAATTTTCCTGTACAGTGTTGCTACATTCAAACTCAGAGTCTCTTCTCAGCTATTTAAACTGTTTCTAAATATTCTGATAGCAAAACCAACTATACCAGTCTATGGTGGCATCTTTGTAGAAGCTCCTATATGCCTTCCATCTAGATAATAATAGTAGAAGATATCAGTTTACGGGTACTTAAGCAATTGCCACCAAAAAAATCTATTTTTTTTCTACATATTTTGAGGCAACCACTGATTTTCAGTGCTGTGGTAAGATTACCTCATATTTAGGAAAATAATTGTACACTTTGGCCATTTGGCGTAATTATTATAAATCACAGCTAGCTTGTTCTTCACTGCCCACAAGCAATATTCAGGTGTTATTATAAAACTTACTCTATTTCTTAGAATAAGTTTTTCTTTTTTCATGCATGACCTAAACTGACCTAACCCTCACAAGTCTAAGAATTTTTAAAATTCCTATTGTTGCCCGTCAGTTTTGTCCACTAAAGCATTGTAGAGATCCGTGAGGTCTCTGTGAGCCTTCTCTTCTCCAGACTGAACAACCCCAGCTCCCTCAGCTGCTCCTCATAGGACATGCTTTCTAGAACCTTCATCAGCTTCATTGTTCTTCTTTATTGTTTTAATTCTTAAACTGCTCATCTCAGCCCCTGAGTTTTCTCACTTTTACTTTTCTGTTTCTCCCCTTTCTGCTGGGGGAGAGTGAGCAGGCGGCTGTGTAGTGCTTAGTTGCCAGTTGGGGTTAACCTATGACACAAGGGAAAGAGAAAAACATAAGAACCACTGCATAACGACCTTTAGGAGACCTTGCCTTGAAATAATAGCCAAACTTCTGTCCCATGTTTGCATTTCCTTCATGATCTGTGCTCAGAAAGGAAACCACAGAAGTACCTAACACGGGAATAGATGTACAGAAGAGCCACTAAAACGGATTTAAAAGTATTGTTTTATTGAAGATTAGTAACACAGTATTAGATAACAACAGAAGGTCAGTTTCATTTCTGCAATCATCTCACATACATGGAACTCCCTCCCTTTGCTGCTATGTGTCAGTACCCATCTGGACCCAAGCTACAAGCAAATTCCATCTGGTTGAGATTTAGCAATGACATTGTCAAGCATGAAATACTGGACATTTGCAGATATCCACAGGAAATGTCTGCTACTCAGCTAGAATGCTTTAACTTTTGATGTCTGCTTCTATGTTATTCAGCTATTTGCAATATCAAGCCTTCAAACAGGAGGCCAATTAACATTTTCAGCCTCTGGGCAGGTGCCTCAACTTATGCAACTGTGAGTTAAAATTGCAGGATATGATCTGGACCACGGGCTCTTAAACTTTTACCTACATTGGCCAGAGTAGGGTTTGATCTGTTTTGTTGTAAGAGACTGACTGTCAGAAGAGGATTGTTAGAAATGACCTTATAACTGCAGTTATCTATTCCTTCCCTGTTAAATAATATTTGAATATTTTAGGTCCTGTTCAGGCAAAAATTCTTGGTGTAAGTTGTCATAACTTACTGGTACTGAAAGGGGATTTACATTTTATTTAGAATATAGCCCACACATGTGCAATAGATTCAGCTGAGATGGAGTCAAGTCTTCGAAATAACAGCTTGTATGCTGCTGTGCTTTAGATTTTTAACCAAAACAATGCTGGTAAAACACCAGTGTTTTAGCTCTCGTTGAACAGCATTTGCACAGCATCAAGGCCATCATCTGTCACTCTGTCCGTCCC
>VZRV01000993.1:1303664-1405034 GCA_013398115.1 Falcunculus frontatus | reverse complement strand
CTCTTCGCCCCTCCCCCCCCCCCCCCCCCCCCCCAGTGATTAGACTGGGGGTATGCAAAAGATTGGGAGGAAACAGAACCATGCAGATGACCCAAATTACCAAAATAGATATTCCATGCCAAATAATGTCATGGTTAGTAGTAAAATGCAGGAGAGCTTGTTTAGGGAGTTTAGTTACCTTTCACATGGGAACTGGCTGGGAATCAGCCTATCTGTGGGAAGTGGTGATTGATTGTGTTTGCATCACTTGTCTTGTTTTGTCTTCTTTCTTCTTCTACTTTTGCTTTTTAAACTATTTTTATCACTACACATGAATTTTGTGACTCCTGCTCTTCCTTTTATCCTCCCCTGTCACACTGGAGGCCAGGGTGGGGGAGAATAAGCAAGGAGCTGCCTACTGGGGTGAACCCACAAAAATGTGAAACAGAATATATTCAGAAAAGTATCAGAAGGTGCCATAGGATCTTTATCAATGTTGAATCCTCTGGATCTGTTTTTTTTTGGATCATCTGGCAGAATATATGTTAATTCCAAGACTTTGAGAGAGGCACGGAACATAAATTATTAGCACTGTTGCAGATGAAGAGCTTACAGGTGATGGCGTTAGAAGTTTAGTATTGAAGGTAAGAAGTTTTGATTTGAAAATATGAAACATTAGCCTTATCTTGTGTACTGAATAAATATACATTTGCGTTTATGTTGAAACACCTGAAAATAAAACTCTTTTTAATACCTACATGTCAGTGTTTAGTTAAGCTAAAATTACTTTTCATTCCAATAGAGAATGAATATATACATTAATTTAGATTAAAATATTTCAAATGATTGAATATTCTTTTCAGCACTTATGAATACTTCATCTAATGGAATTCACTTTTCATGCACAAAACTTTAAAGAAAAATCAAAGGAAATGTTCTATGCGACCTTATTATTTTTATTTTTTTTTTGCAAAATATTCTTGATTAACATTCCAGCCATGTAGTGTAAAATATCCTAATTGTAGTACTACTGTACATGACAGAGATTAACCACAACTTACTTAATAACAGAAAATCTATGAAAAGGATAGTTTATTCAAATTAGGAAAGCTTGTTTCACTAAGTCCACTCAAATAACTGACAGAAAATTAATTATGTTATTAGTCAAACAAGCTGCACTTTATTTGCTAATATTTTCTACAAGGTATTTTGTGCAATTTTCATGTTTTATTGCAAAACTTTTTATACCCTCTAGTAGCTAAAACACTTGTGATTCTCTGTGAATGAATTAAGATCTGATGTCAGTGTACTAATCGAGAGAATACAGTGGAAGTGGAGCACCTGACCATGCTTAGACAGGCTTTCCACCTCTATATTCTTGGCCTCGTGCTGCTTTCTAGTAATATATCAATACACATTAAGAGGATATGCTGAATTTGTAAATTAAATCAATTGAATGGTGTATATTTTTTCCATAAAGATCTCATATTCATATAAATTGAAATAAAAATAAACTTCAGTTACATCTATTCAAACCTGTAGTTGTCAATGCCTATAGAAGTTTTAGAGCATCTACTTATATGTGCATCTTTTCTCTATTGTTCAACATGGAAAACCAAACAACGAGAACAACAACATCACAGATGAAGCTATGAGTTTAAAACTAGTCAATAAAACTTTTCCAGATTAAAGGAGTTCATGCCTTTCATAGATGGATGCAACTGGCCATCTGGCAAATAGAATAAATGTTCTGTGAAGTTCATTTTTATCAGCGTGTAGGGAAAATATATTTAGAACCTTTTAACATGTGCTATAAAGATAAATTAAGGATAATTAATTACTGTGCTGTACTTCAAAAATATAGGAAGCAGTAGTGTACTGGTCAGGCAAGAAAGTCTTCACCAACTCAGCCAGGCTTATAAGGACAGCTTTAAACTAGACTTATCAGAAGAAGGGGATAGAGCTTTGAGTAAAGAAAGAACCAGGGAATGCTGGTGTGTTAGGAACCACCCTGGAAACACCTGTGAAATGCCTCAAAGGAATTAGGTCACGTTCCTTTAAAATGGTGACACAGTCAATAGCCCAACTGAAATGACTACACCAATGAAGCAGAATAAGTCAAAAAACCAGGAGATGATGGAAGCCACTGTGCATCTAGAAAGCTAGGATCTAATCACTAGTACTGAAACCTAGTGGGATGAATCACTCAGCTGGAGCACTGCAGACAGTTGTTATAAACGAGGAATTTATAGGAACAGGCAAAGAAGTAGAGCTGGGGCACGGGTTACTTTCTATATATAAAAAATGGATTGATTGCACAGACCTATCTTTCAAAAACAATGATGAACAGGTTGAGAGCTTCTGGATGAAAATTAGAGGCCAAACCAACAAAGCCTTGTGGATGGTGTTTACTACTGGCTGCCTGATGAAGAGGAAGATGCTGACAAATCTTTCTTGCTTCAACTACAGGAAGCACCATGTTCACTGATCCTGCTGGGGCATTCACATCTGCTGGAAAAGCAGCACAGCAAGTTGTAAGCAGTCTTGGAGACTCTTTGAGTGCATCAAGGATAACTTTTGAATCCATGTGATAGTCTGACTAGAGGAGAAGTATTACTAGACCTGTTGCTGGCCAACACAGATGAACTAATAAGAGATGTCAAGACTGCGGGCAGCCTGGGCTGCAGTGACCATGTGCAGAGGAAGAGTAGAGTCGAGACTGAATTTTAGAACTTTCAGTTCTTTGACAGATGTGTGCATGGAACCCCTGGGAAACTGGTCTCAGGGACAAAGATGAACAAAATTGACTGTTCTTTAAGGAAATCTTAGAGTACAAAAGCTCTTGATTATCATGTGTAAGAGATCAGACAAGGAAAGGCAGAAGACTGATGCAATTGGCTGATGTAATTGCTAACCCTCTCTCCGTTGTATTTGAAAAGTCACAGCAGTCAGGCAAAGATGCCAATGACTGCAAAAAGGGAATATCATATCCATTTTTGCAAAGGGTAAAAAAAGGAGAACCTTGAGTACTTCTGACCAGACAGCCTTTCAGTATACAGAAGGGAGCCTGTAGTGACAGAACAAGGTGGAATGTCTTTAAACTGAAAGAGGCTGTATTTAGATTGGACATAAGAGGTTTTTTATTATGAGAGTGGTGACACACTGGAACAGCTTGCCCCGAGAAGTTGTGGGTGCCCTATGCCTGGAAGTGTTCAAGGCCAGATTGGATGGGACTTGGAGTCTGGCCTAGTGGAAAGTACCCCTGACCATGATAGGAACTAGATGATCTTTATGACCCCTTCCAACTCAAACCATTCTGTGATTCTAGATTCTGTGATTCTATATTCTATGATTCCATTATTCTGTACTTTCGAGGGTACAACACACACAACTGCTTTCGCTATTGAAGAAAACAGTAAGGAAGTTAGCAGTGAAAATGGCTAGCTTTTACTGTGCATATGAATAAGTTGGCATATTGATTTTATAGCTTTAAAAAGCCAGAAAAAAATGTTTATTTGCATCTTAATTATTTTGAGTAATTATATTCACTACTTGAGGAAATTTCTCATACTACTTTTAAGGAATAAATAAATATTGGTTGTATGACTTTTATTTTAGAGTACTAAAAGAAAATAGCAATCTGTAGTTTATCTAAATAAATATTTTATGTTACTTATTCATGATAAAAATTTCATAGCAATTGCCAAAGTAGTTTTTTGGCAATCAGATGTTTTCAAAAACAAGTTATGTAACTAAATTTTTAACTGCCACTAGAAAATGTATCTACGGGATTTCAATTAAAATAGAATATTTTTAATTGTTCATAGTTTTATAATTAAATCTAGTACACAGGAAGCAAAATCAATGCTTAAGTAAAATGGTTTTTTAGAGATCTTTCATTACTAGTGGCAAAATGTGGAAGACTGGAAGACCAACACCATATTTTTACTTCTTTATTGTTAGTTTTCAAGAAACTTTCAATATATGCCTACAACCAAGAATTGTGCTACAGAATTCTCCAATAAGTTTATAAAAGACACATTACTGTTTCTGATCCCAAAGAAACCAATATGCTAGTATTTGGTTATTTCAAATAGCTTCTGTAAATTTTGTCTGCCATCAGCCTCTCTGCATATACACATACTCTTGTTCCTTCTTTAGATTTTACTCCAAACACAAAACATTCATCTTCTATTCAACCAAGTATTTTACATATTTTACATTTGAAATCAAAGGTTTATCTCATGTAGAGTTTTTGCCTTTTCTTCATCTGAGAATAACATCTGACTTTATATCTCCTCATACTGAATTATCACAATGATTTTTAGAACATAAATTTATTACTTCTTCAAAGTTTAATTTAAAATGTATTATGATTGACTTCCTTTTGCATATTTGGTGTCAAAATGATCAGTTACAAAGAGGTCCTGGTGATTCTCTCTCATTCATCAAGGACTTCAAGAGCTAGATCATTTTTCTCCTGTGACTGTCTGAGATTACATAGCAGAAGGTCATTTTGTGACATTATAAGCAGCACATGCTCATTTTATGATTTTCTAAATTGCCTATGTAAAAGACAATCACAATAGCACACCTGATGTTTGAACGCAATTAGTATGTAAACCGATCATATCTAGTTTTGTGCAAATGTCGAATTAGGTATCTGAATACTTGCCTATTGAAAATAGAGGCACACAAAGGAAACAAGCAGCAAGACACTATGCAAGGGACTGTCCTGGTTTTGACAATTAAAAATTAAAAATAAGTATCTAGCAACAATTAGAAGATTAAGAATAACACAGGGTTACAAAGCATATAAATAAATTACTGTGCTGTAAGAGTACTTAATAGCCTAGTGGTAGGTCTCTAATATTCATTCATATTCTATATCCGAAAAGACTGCAGAAGCAAATTCAATCCTTAGTTTATTCAGCTGAATCAATGCAGTGATTTTAGGGGTAAATATTTTCAGTCTTTAGACAGCAACTATGTACGTAGTTGTAGATCAAATGAATCCGTGTTTAGGCAAACCCTAGATACAGAAAATGCATCTTTCTTTTACTTAAATTCACTGATAATTCAAATTCATATTGTACTATTGTATTGCCAAGCTAAAAGAATACAGAAAGAGTAATAACTGATGATGAAAGAAAAAAAATTCCAGGTAAAATGTGGTTGGCTTAAATTTTTAATGTTCCAATTCTAAAATTCAGCTCTTGCTATCTATCTCATACATTGTCATTTTCCAATATGTTTTTATAGTAAGTATTAGCCATATATTGGAGTGATCATCTCAGATTTTAGTGAAATAATACTGCTTCTTTTTCTAATCCCATCCATACTCTATCTAGTGGATGTAGAGTCACACACTGGGATTTACAATGAACAAATCTACTAAAGACAAACTCTATTTCCTGCCTCGAGCAGGTAGCAATATCTGGGCTTCAACATATTATTCTAAACTATTAAGCTGCGGCTTCTTCTGTTACTGCTTTCGAAACATGCAGAATGATCACTATAGGATGCAGAAAAAAAAGGCTCCTACTGTTTATTCAGTTTTATGTCAGAAAAAGAGAAACACAAGTGAAGAGATGAAAAACACTAACTGAAGGATGTTTTCAAGTGCAGTAATCAGCATGAAAGACAACTAGAAGTTAAGAGCTGGCAAATCAAATACAAACTGCATTAAGATGACAAGAAAGATTGAAGAAAGTTGAGAAGATGAAAGAAGAAAGAACACAAACTAATGGGGGATAAGGTTGAGTAATACCCAGTTTCTGAAGCTGATTCTTCTGATGACGTCAGTAGAAGTTTTGTTACAAATCCTGACAGGAGAGGGATAGAGCTTTCTTTGTACTAACTCTAACCTTGACAATTTTATGCATGGCTCATAACATCTGCTTCAGTGAACAGCAGCTGGCTAATAACTTGCCAGAATACCAACTGAATTAGAAAGCTGTGAATCACTGAACTCTACCAATTACATGCTCAAAAGATCCTGTGAACTTCAAAGTTCTGTGTACGCAAGTGAGCATTTGTAGTACCAGTTTCCGACAGAAATAAAATGCTAGTAGTGCATTCAGCAGTCTATGCCATTATTCTCTAGTAAAAATGGTAAATGCATAGCTGTGCACATTGTGTTTGTGATTAGTTTTTGGTGGGTCAGTTTGGGCAAACTACTGGAATATATTTAATTCCTGTATGTATTAGACTGGCAATACAACTTCTAATTTGTTGTAAAGTTGTCTAGTGCTTTGGTGGATGCCTACCGGTAATTCACAAAATTAAATAGATTCGCAAGTAAGTGTGATCTTTTTTAGACTCTTTTATGACCCAGGCCTTTGAAGTAGGTGCTAGAAAGCCTTTGTGAAATATTAGGCAACAACTTTTTCAATTGGTTTTGTTTCCAATACAGAATCTTGAGAAAGTTGAATACTTGGACTGTTTCTAAACACCTCTCATAGGAGCTTTTGGATATAGCAGAGTACATAGTTGAATTCTTAGGGCTGTAATTTATGACTAAATGGTTGAATTAAGTATCTATATGAGATACAGAAACTCTACTTAGACATTTATAATGTAGACACCAAAGCATCTAAAAAAACTAGCTACTTGGTACCAGGAGTGTGATTCAGACACAAAATTTATATGCTTAGACTTCTTATATGACATATGAGAAGAATGAAGTGGTGAAGAGTGATTCAGAAAAATTACATGCTAATCATACACCAAAAGTAATCTATCATCAGAATATTTTAATGCTTTCAAGCCACAATAGCTGTAGGAGGATCTGCTGGAACAAAATCTTGCCGTTGGCCCAAAGACATCAATGGACTAGCAAGCCAATACTGAATTCCAATCTTAGCTTTAGAAAGCTGAAAGACATATTTATTCCTTTCTTCTCAAGTGACTGTTTTACTCACTTGACTACAAATTATTTCAACAAGGTACCAGTCTTGAGCAGAGATGGAGAATCACCCTTCAGGCAAGATGTAATTATTAATTATTAATGATCCAAATAAAGCAAATGAAATGTAGACTGACTTTGATTAAGCAGTCAGTGCACAAAACTCTGGGATGAGTATGCGAAGACTCCTATGCAAAAGACTGGATCAGATATGACACACCTTGAATTAAGAAGGGAATTAAACTCTTTTTCATTTCTGTTTTAGTCAAGTCACTCTTATGGAATGTAGGAATACTGGCTGCTCACCTTTTCTGTTCATACTTTTGAACTAACTGCAAAAACCTTCTGTGCTAGTTTACAGTTCTAAATCAACTCAACCTCTTGGGAAAATGTTGATCCCTCTCTGAATCTGATCATCCTTGCACAGGTACTGATTTATAGGAGAAAATAAGGAAATTATAACCCGCTCATTTCCAGTCACAAACAGATATTATTGTACAATGCTTTATCTAGCAAGGTTAGGGTTCCCCAGGAATTCAGAGATGCGGGAGGGTGGGGAGCTACTGCCATTAAGTAGTCAACTAGAGAATTTCTAGCTTTTGATATCACAAAATGATGCCTATGCAAAAGCACAACTCAGAATAAAAAAAGTCTGGACTTTATCTGCCCAACTCTATCTGATGCTGGAATAAGAAAGAAGAACAGGTTATATGGAAGATTTGCCCGAATTATCAGGACTGCATCTGCCAGACTATAATTGGGCACTATAACACTCACAACAGTTAAGTCCAGAGGCACTTTTATATCCTTGTAAATTATTTGGGGTAGGAAGCCAGAAGAGGATAGTAACCCAGGTAATGCCCAGCTGGCTTCAGATACAGAGGAGGTCAGAGAGATTGGTCTGGGGTTGCTTTGGATGAATGAGGCTGTTGACTTTTTACAGTGACAAAGTTAAAAAGCAATAAATGGATAAAGAGTGGGAACACACTCATGGCTGTCCAACAGCCTGCAGAATATTGTTTATGGTGTAGAACATAAGTCTTTGTCTAGAAATCGCTATCCAGCCACTATATCCATGAATGTTAGATTTTATGTCACTGAGTGGTACTGCCTGGTCTCTCACACACCCCACCCTAAATTCACCATGACAATCACAGTTACATGATCTGTCTCATCATGTTCTGAGAGCACCAGAGTGTCATTTGTTTCGGGAAAAATGAATTTTATTTTCCAAAGTACTTACATACTGTGAGAATGAAGACATAAATATTCGCTTGTCAGGTAAGGATCAGTAGTGCTCTGTGAATGCAAAAGAATCGTGTACAAGTGTGCATACACAAGCATGTGGAAGATTTTTTTTTCCCTAATAATTTTATGCACATATTTTAAGCCTTGCAAATTGAGTATTATTTTTATGGGTTTTTTCCCTTCCCCCCCCCCCCAAGCCTGTTGCACATAGGGGAATAGTTTTTTGGGAGTATTTCAAATTTATTAAACTTAAAATCCAGTAATTTGAAAGTTATTATATTTTAAAAATTACAGAATTTCTTAAGTCTGTTAAGAGGTTTCATTTAGGGCCAATCACTACCACTAGCAATTTAGCAGAATGTGTTCCTGAAAGGTGAGAATGGCCTTTCTTGATTGAACAACTCATGGTTATTCCTCTGCCAGTGGGATGAGGAATGCTTTATGTGATGCAGCTGTTGAACATCAGAGAGCAGTAAATTAACTACTCTATTTGCCAGAGAGTCTAGGGATTTCTTTTAATATGTTTTCTTTTTTAAAAAATAAAGAATTATTGTACAAACTGGCTGCGATTGGAAATCTCCTGTTAACAGCCTTAGAAAATGGAAGCTTCTGACACAGAACAGCTGGTATTAATACAAGCATATTCACTACAACTGTGTCTAAGCCAAGTGAAGGAAGGAGAAAGTTATTTAAATTCTGACTCTGTTCAATTCTTGGCTGGTTTTTTAATGCTGTTAATTTCAAAACTGGTAAGTCTGGATAGAAAATGTGCTAGTACTACAAGTAATTTTTACACAGACAGCCCTTGTAACGACAGGATTTTTAATTGTTGTTAGTGGGCCAGGCTGGAATTATTATCATTGAGACAAAATTTCCTTTAAATATTAACAAGACTTTAAATAATTTGGTCTCTGAAACAAAGACCACAAATCCATCCTTAAAGAAACAGCTGGATGCAGTATAATGAGAAGATATAAATAAATAACGAATTTGAGCAGAACCAAAGTGTCCAATAACATGATTCCTTTGTTTTTGCCCTTTCCTTTTTCCCCTCTGCATTTAGTCTTATGTGTGCTTCTGCTATTCAGATAGCACTTCACTTGGTACAAATTTGAATGAACCCTTTAAAAATTCCTTCAGACTAACTTTCTGCACAATTCCAGAAACACAATGCTTGAACAGACCCTTTACTGCCTTAAGAAGACACAGGTATTAGGAGGAATAATTCCTACATGCTCTGAGGACCCTGGTTTCAGATTGTCCATGATTCCCTCCAATAGGATCAGGTACCTTTCAAAATAAAGCGATATTCATGTGTTTTTAAGAACAGTGGTGATGACACTAACCCCAAATAGAGGAGCCTAATCTAGAAGTTACAGAATTGTCTCAGAAAAGTGTAGACATGGACTAAATCCTCTCCTCAGACTCAGGAGGGTTAAAATCTGTTTAGAAAATGAAAATTCTACGTAGAGTTTCCTTAATTTTTTTGGATTCCTATCAGTAATTGCAAAACAAATTAATTTTGTAATAGTTTTATGACTAAAAATTTATGTATTTCATCATCATGATAGTATTTATTTTTCTTGTAACTTCTTCCCACCTCTTTTTTATCATGTTTCTTTAGGTGGAAAGAAATCATTTCCAAAAATCTTGAAATGGTAGATTCTTCACTTTAAAAAGATTACTGAAAGTGGGAGTTTCAAAGGAGACTAAGTTATCAGCTTCAGTAACTTTGAATGAAATTTTTACTTTGTCCCTAAGGTACTTTTAAGAATCCTGTCTCTCATAATAATTTAAACACATGCATTAAAGTGGTAGGCTGTGAGTAAAAAGAGTTTCCACTGACTTCAGTGGAAACTCATTACCTTGGAAAGTAAGGCCATTTTTTAATCAAAGTGTTGGAATTCCAGCACTCAAATCTGAAGATTTAAAAGTTTAGGACTGAGAAGTTTAAGTTACCTGTGAATTCAGAAAAAAGCCCACCATGAATAAATAAAAAATTTCAAAGTTACTCTTGAAAACATTCCCCAATGTGGTGTGTAATGAGCAGAAAAGGGTTTTCACATGCTTCTTATGGGGGAAAATATGAAAGAACAAGTATCATGGAGTTACTCTGAAAGCACTGTGCTGGTTTTATGCCTAAAAGTTGATTCTGTTGATAGGAAGTGAATAATGGAGGTGGAGTAAAAGTGAGAATGTCCCATTAAGTAATTTTATCTTGATTTTCTCAGGAAAGAAAACTTATGTGAGCATGTTATCTTGTCTATTTGTGCATATTCAACCTTTCTTTTTCCAGGTAATTTACCAAGTTCAGCTACATTTTTTTGGCAAATTGTCAGGCCTCTATGATTCATGAAAATACACAGCCTAATGAAGGAGACTGACAGCATCATTGTTCCTATTTAGGTAAAATATGCCTCATGCAAGACGGAGGAAGAAATCTCACAAATATTCTCACACTAGAATAATTTAAAACCAAAATCATACCTTAATATACACAGTACTCAGTTACCGTGACTGAAAAGTAGAATCACCTGTGAATTTCAAATCAGGCTTTTATGATAAAAGCACATATCATAAAATACACATATAATTAAGTGGAAAAATCACTCCATTTAATCTATTAAAGAGAAGGCTTTAGTTAATAAAGATGGCTACCAACATCTCAATGCCTGAGAAGCATTAGATTGTTTAGTGAACAAGATCTCAAAACCAGCACATGGAGACACTTAACAGTAGCACAGTCAAAACACACGGATGCTGACTCTGCTAGAGAAGGTCCTGCACAGACATGTCAAGGTGGGCACAGCTGCATCCTCCCTGCCCTCTCCGGCAGCTAGTTGAAGACAAGTGAACTATTCAGACTTTCAGATGCTGCCCCACATGGCCACTTGCTCATTCCCCCCGATAGAATGGGGAGAGAGAACTGAAAGGGCAAATGTGAGTAAACTTGTGGGTTGAGATAAAAACTGTTTAAAAGGTAAAGCAATTAAAAGCAAACAAATGACACATTTTAAAAGGTACGGATGCCCATGCAAGAAAAGCAAAAAAAAGGAATTCTTTCGCCACTTCCCATCGCAGGCAGCTGTTCAGCCATCTCTAGGAAAGCTGTCACTCTATCACTCATAGCAGTGACTTGGAAAGACCAACACCGTCACTCCAAATGTCCTTTGCTTCCTTTTCCATGGTCAGCTTTATATGCTGACCATGATGCCATATGGTGTAGGATATCCATTTGATCAGTTGGGGTCAGCTGTTCTGGCTCTGTCCCCTCCAAACTCCTTGTGTTCCCTCCCACCAGCCTTCTGACTGGTTGGGTGGTGTGAGGAAGAGAAAAAGCCTTGGCTCTGTGCAAGGACTGCTCAGCAATAACGAAAATAACTTTGGGTTATCAATGCTGTTTTCAGCACAAATCCAAATCCCAGCCCCATACCAGGTACTGTGAAGAAAATTAACTCTATCTCAGCCTAAACTATCACACCCATTGAGCTCATGACTTCTCAGTCCAATTGCTGGCACTCAGATTTGTTACCTTACTCACCTGCTAGTCTGGCTTCACATTTGTGCTCACACAGAGGCTCTGAGTGGAGAGCACACTCACACAGGCAACGTTATAGACAGTATTGCTTCAGACTGTAGGACAGACTGCAGTGATCAAACACAAGGTGCAGTCAGATGAAAGCACGCTGCCCAGCCACCTGTTCACATACAGCTCAGTCTCTCTACCCTCTTCTTCCTTTGTTTTTCAATATTTTGTTGTCCCCATCCACCTTTTACTGCCTGGGGTGTTCCAGCCCAACTATAACTCTTGCACATTTCTGCCAGATCTTTGAATTCAACTTGGTTTGCTTGATTTAGTCAGGCAGCCTAATGAACTGCAGCCACCATAGGCATACCTGGTATGCTCCTACCCTCAGGAATGAAATCAACCTAAAAACCTACCCTGTATGTTACCCACCAAGGACAAAACTAGTACAAAAATAGAACTTCTGTTGTAGATTCCACATCAGTCACGAGCGGATGTCTATAAAAAGCTGAGAAGCTGATGCAAAGATGCTAGTCCTTATTTCCCTTCATAAGACAGCATTAAAAGGCAGTTAAGAATGCACTCAACTTTTTCCTAATTTCATTTTACGTTTAAGCAATTTCTGCATTTCTTTCAAGGACAATATCTGAGTGCTTTCCTACCCATTTACAATTTGAGCAAGAATTAGCAGGAAGTAATACGGCCTAATTAGAAGAATTTTGAATGAGAATTTGGCCCAGACATTGACAAAGCTTGTGCAAAAAAATCTAGAGCATTCATTTACTAATAATATATTTTCTTAGGCATAATTTGTCTAAAAGAAATAGCATCAGCACTTCAGCTATAAATTCATATTTTAAAGCACATTTTATGATTTACTATCATATCATAAAATACACCCATAATAAAAAAATATTACTTTTATGATCCAGTTCTATTGTGAAATAGCCAGATATTTAAAATACATATATCCTTTTCTGTCATGTTAAATAGAGCATAACAATACCTACAGAAACTGAGGGCTGAAATAGGTTCTCAAAGAAGCAAAGTATGCATAGTTATCATCTGGCCTGGTAATGAAAAATACAACTAGTGTATGCCACAGGGTGAGCAATAAGTGTGGGACAATTTCTACCTTCTTTGAACTACATCCACTAAATGACTTACAGATGCCAAAGAATTGGGAAATGCATTCAGGCTGAAGGATTGTTTTTTAAGGCTACATAAACTCACGGAGCTGTGCAAAGCAAAGCTGTGTTCCCCCATGGCTGTATGCACAGTGCTGAGCAGGACAGCATAGACTGAAAAAATAATAAATACATGGCTGCCTGCAGTTGTAGACACTGAGGATGAAAAGGTGAAACTTTCAGAAAACCCAGTCTTCAAAAGGTTTAGACTTCCACTGCTGCTACAGGTCTATATGCTCAAGTGTAGCCAAGGATTTGCCATTTTTTTAGAGCACTGTCATAATCATACCAAAATTGCCACCGTATACATAACCTTTTCCTTCAACCTTGTGGAGCAGTTTATGTTAGAGCTTCGTAACCATCCCTGACATCCAGGAAGAGGAGTAATTCTATTAAAAAGTCGTGCTTAATTTTATCATTATGTAAACCCAATGTAATGCATTTTTAAATGTATTTAATGAATAAAACATGCCCTCTGTTTAAATGAGGAATACTCTGTAGCAAAGCTTTCTGGAAAGCAGTAGTTAGAAAATTTAACAATATTTCTTATCACCTTCATTTAACTATTGATATATTAAAATGATAACACCTTGTAAATAAGTTATTCCACGATGAGACTGCCAAGAAAGTATTGGGCATTTTCAGTTCTTTTGGCAAACTGAATAAACACTTGATATATTTTATTCTTTAATTCAATCACTTTATCAGAAAGACTGCTTAACAAAGTGGTAATCAATATATTGCAGATTTTGAAAATTAATCTTTCAGAGGAACATGTCTTCCCAGTGATCAATCAGAAAGCTAGACCAGGATGAGAAAGGATTTCTCCCATTCCTCAGTGTCATTTTGTGATGTACTAAACAAATCATTAGTTTAGTATATCGCAAAAAAAAAAAAAATCCTTGTGGTGCTCAGATGTACTTTTTTCCTAGCAAAAAATTAACATACTAATGCAAAATATCATTTAAAGGGGGCTTCTTGGAGTGAAACATGCATAACTCTTTATCTGAAGAAAGACAACCTATTTTAGGCACTTTGCAGCACCTTTAGCCTTAGATCACCTTAATATACATTTATTGTGACAGAAAAACAGGCCACGCTTAGACATAAAGGAAAATAGCAAACAGAGATCGAGTGTTTCACCCAAGTTACACGCAAAACAGATTAATCACATTGTACTAACCTGAAGTTATTTAAAACCTTTTATGGTGTCATCTAATCTGGTTCAGAACAATTTCAGGTGTCAGCAACAAGCTACATATACTTTTCAGGCATTTGTGTAATGTATTTTTCCAAAGTTTTGGGTTCATACAGTAAGAAAAATAAATATAGTTTGCTTTATTAGTACTGAAATAATCTTAATGATTTTTTTTAAAATCTGATATAATAAGAGATAAATTTCTCATCAAAGGTATCAAAAAATCTATCTGTGGGAGGGAAGAGTTGCTTACTAGCCCATTAAATGCAGGAGATAATTCCTAATGAAAGAGTTTTATTTATGTATCCCCAAATTTAGCTAAGACTGTGGATATCTCTCCACATGCTGAAAAGATGCAATAAGTGACTATAAATTTTACAACAGCCTAATTCCCTAGCAAGATCTTAGGAATGACATGGAATAAAACAGGTTAAATATGTTTTAGACATGCTGGTCTAAAACTACCAAGCTGTAGGTTTTTTTCTCATTAAAAAATACTGTGTTTGTACTATTTTGACATTGCAGGGTTGAAGTGAGTTTGTACAGCCAGGTTTTGGTAGTGGAGGGGGCTACAAGGGTGGCTTCTGTGAGAAGCTGCCAGAAGCTTCCCCCACGTCCAGCAGAGCCAATGCCAGACAGCTCCAGGATGGACGTGCCACTGGTCAAGGCTGGGCCAATGAGAAATGATGACAACGCCTCTGTGATAACAAGATGAAGGAGGTAAAGAAAAAGTTATTGCACTGATGTAATTGTGGCCAGAGAGGAGCAGGGTGAGAATATGCAAGAGGAACAGCTCTGCAGACACCAAGATCAATGGAGAAGGAGGGGGAAGAGGTGCTCCAGGTGCTGGAGCTGAGATTCCCTTGCAGCCCATGGTGAAGACCATGGTGAGGCAGCTGTGCCCCTGCAGCCCATGGAGGTTGGTGGGGATGCAGAGATCCACCTGCAGCCCATGGAGGAGACCCACGCTGGTGCAGGTGGATGCCTGAGAGGAGACTGCGACCCCATGGGAAGCCTGTGGAGAGAGGAGCCCACACTGGAGCAGCCTGTCCTTGAACCCTGTGGAAGTGTGACCCACACTGCAGTAGTTTGTGAAGACAGACTCACACTGGAGAAATTCATTGAGAACTATCTCCTGTAGGAGGGACTAAGCTGAGTAGCGACAGAAACAATCTGTGATGAACTGACCATAACCCCCATTCCCATCTCCCTGCACTGCTGGGGGAGGAGGTAGAGCTGGGAAGGAGGCAGGGGTGGGAGGAAGGTGTTCTTGAGGTCTTATTTTACTTGTCATTATCCTGCTCCAATTTTGTCCGTAATAAATTCAATTAATATCCCTAATTCTAGCCTGGTTTGCCTCTGGCATTATTTGGTGAGTGATCTCTCCCAGTCCTTATCTCAACTTATGAATCATTCACTATATTTTCTCTCCCCTGTCCAGCTGTGGAGGGGAGTGATAGGGAGGCTTTGGTGGGTGTCTGGCATCTAGCCAGAGTCAACCCACTACAAGGAGTTTTCTTTGTCTTCAAAAGCAGGGTTCAATTTTAACTACAAATTACCTTGCAAAGTTGTTTCTTCTATTAATATGACTTTTTCACAATTATATTTTAGCTTGCCACCTTTTTTGTGTAATTTACCTACTTCAGGCCCTCAGTTAATAAAAATTTCATTAATGTTTGAATGAAATCAACTGACATCCTCAACTCATGTTTCACTTGTCAAGTAAAATTCCAGAAGGTTTAATGGGTCAGGAAGTATAGCATTTCCTAATTTGGAAACTATTGCAAAATCAGCTCCAAAATTTAGAAAATAAACTTTTAATAATGATGGGTCTGATTTAGCTTTACAGTCATTTATGAACAATGTCTGTCTTTGAGATAAGAAACTGACTATAATGCACATGTATAATTAATAATTTATAGTATCTATAATGGAAAGGCTTCATCAGTCCTCAGGTCGGCTTCCTCAGTACTTTCTTCTAACTGTGCTGTTAACAACACCTAAATACAGGGTCAGAGAATTTCACCAATACAACAATAATATCAGAATCTGTTCCTGACTGATCCTTATCACACCTGGATTCTTATTAGTGGAGCAAGAATTTCTTCAAACTTCTAGTGTGAAATAGAAATGGTCTATTGATGTTAGCTTGATTAAAACACTACAGATAAAATAATAACAATATCATACGAAGTTTTACTAAGATATTAGAATAAGATATAATACTATTTATAAATAAATCAGAACTATATCATGTCTGGAGGCAATAGTCTTTCTACCCTATTAAGAATTCTAATCTACTGAGCCATATACTCAATAATTAATTATTTAGCCTTGCTCTGACTTGAAAGAATCCATCCACTCTGATGTTGCTTTCACACGCATCTTTTTCTATCATTCTACGTTTCCAACATTTCTATAATAAGAACTATTTTTCACGAGAAGTAGATTTTCACACAAATATGATCTATTTTTGCATTTGAAGCCCGCACAATATTATATACAACAAGTAATCATCAGAGCTCAGTTCTGCACTCTTTCTAGTAATCATGTGTCTCCAGAGACACCAAAATACTTGTCAATTATGCTACTAAATTGGGTCACATAATGTTAAAAACATCAAAGCTGATCTTGTATCCCCCCCAAAATAGTTCATAAGAAACTCATTTTATGATTCTGTATAATTATAGCTTAAAATCATACAGAGAAATCTGACATTTTTTCCTCTGAGATGCCTTCAGGCCTTTGCAATGATCTCTTGATCTTGAAGCTGCTCCAATTTATATGAAGACGAAAAGATTCAACAGATTTACTATAAAATTATATAAACACCCTTTTTTCTTTTTCACTGTTTCCAAGCAACTTATGAATTCACAATTTAGAAGGACTATTTTTAACATATTAAAGTAATCTGACTCACAGGAATGATCAAGATACATAATTCAGCATTTCTTCCACAAATATAATTCAATTCTCTCTGACTTGCATGATTTTTCATAACTTCTCCTTTTATCAATTTCTTTCTATATTGTGTAACTGATCTGAAATTACAAAATAGCCACTTCAAGCAAAGTTGCATTACTATCTCACAAAATTGAACTTTTTCTGCTTTTATTTTCATTTTTTTCCCCCCCCAAATTAAACCAAGCATCCCGCCCCCTCCCTGTACCCCCCAGTGTCACAGAAGCATAGAATGGCTTGAGTTGAAAGGGTCCTTAAAGATCATTTAGTTCCAACCTTCCTGCCATGGGCAGGGACACTTTTCACTAGACCAGGTTGCTGAAAACTCCACTCAGACTGGCCTTGAACATTTCCAGTGATGGGATATCCACAACTTCTCTGGGCAGCCTGTTCCAGTGTCTTGCCACTCTCACAACAAAGAATTTCTTCCTAATACCTAAACCAAACCTACTCTCCTTCAGTTTAAAGACATTCCCCTTTGTCCTGTCTCTACATGCCCACATAAAAACGATGTCCCACTGATTCTTGCAGGCTCCCTTCAGGTAGTAAAAGGCCACAATTTGCTTCAGGATGACCTTTCTCTTCTCCAGGCTGAGCAAACCCAATTCTCTTAGTCTTTATAGCAGAGGTGCTCAATCCCTCTAATAACCTTGGTGTCCCTCCTCTGGACTCATCCAACAGGTCAATGTCCTTCCTGTGCTGGGGACACCAGAGTGCTCCTCATGGCGTTACACAAGAGTGGAGTGGAGGTGCAGAAACCTCTTTGTCAACCTGATGGCTTCATTGCTTTTGACACAGTCCAGGATGCAGGCATAACTTTCTAGCAGCACTTGGTGACTTCCAGCTCCTCCTCATTGTTGCCCACGTTGCGTGCATTCCTGTGAAGGCACCTCAGCTGGGCTTTTGGCTGTGTTGCCTTCCTAAAGGAACACCCCTTAACTCCTTTGAGATATATCCCTGGTGTTTCCCTGCTGGCTTCTGTTACCTCAGAAGTCCCTGGCTCATCTCTGTAAACTACAAATGTACTCCAGTGTGGCCAGCACATTTCAGAGTCAGTGGCAGAGAGCCCTCACTAACACCTCTCCCTCTAACCCTTCCATATCACCCCACAATTTCCCAGCAGCAAGCTCCCTGGGGGCAGCTTTTATCCAAGCTCCCGGGGGGCAGCTTTTGTCCAGATCGGAGTGGGTGTGATCCCTGCTGGCTCCACCCATGCGAGTCAGAGCTGCTTTTGAGTCACAGCTCCACCACTTCCTGCTTGGGAGGTGAGTTTGGGGTGGCTTTCTCTGCTCTGGTTCTGAGGTTTTGTTGGGTAGGAAAGCTCACCTCCTTCCCACAATGCGATCCTCAGCTCCAGAGCATTTCGTCTTTGAAATATATATATTTTATTACATACATACATATATGATGTAATTTTTTGAAAGATAGGAGGGAATTTAGGGCATTTTATTTTTTTTTTTTCAGGAAAGTATAGCAACATAGAAATTAAGAGACAGGCCTGGGTTACAGTATTAGCTCTATAAATAGATTTAGATGGATTTTCACACTCTCTCAGGTAGTAAATTCACAAATGGCCTGATCTAATTCTCATTCAAATCAATAGCAGTCTTTAGTAGGCTTTGAGACTAGTCTATTTAATCTTTCTGTATCTCAGTTATACTGATGTAAAGGGAGGATATTTCCTTTAATCACAGAAGTGAAGTGAGAATGAATGTTTAATAATTTATGAAGAGTCAAACAGTGCTCAGAGGTAGGCCATAAAAGCAAGCAGATAGCTCCTTTCCATATCTATTACTGAAAATACTGCACAAGGTCCAGCTCATCTAAGTTTTGTGCCCTGGCTGGGGAAAAAGGAACATTGCTCCGATGACCCTGAAAACTCTTATCCTTTTTCTTTGATGGGGCAGGAAACTCAGGTGCGTTACAGGCACTGCTCCAAAACGAAGACTAAAGGGAAGTTACTCAGTGACGTGAATCTCACACTTTATGTCTACCCATCCTTTCTAGTTGTTTTTATATACTAGAGACTTGAGTCATGCTCCCAAATACACCCGCTGTTCAGCTAGTGCTGTTGCTCTGTTGCCACACATAGTCACTGGATCGGAAGCAGAAAAGGCTTTGCCTATAGTGATGAGCACTGCCAGCAACTCTCTAATCTCTTTCTGCAAATACTGGGTGGTTCCATTCATTATTCTTATTCAGTGTGGTTCCTGGCTTTTGATATCCTTTAATATGGCTGAGTATTATCTGGATGAGTATGAGCAGGCACAGACCAAAAACAGTCCAGGCACTGTGCAAGCAGTGAAATGATATTCTGGACCAAAGGAGAGTGTTCAAGGATGTGTCTTGCTCCTATGCAAGTTTACTCACACAGCTGTGCCCAGACTCCTCTCAAAGCAACAGAATGAGCAATTTCTGGTCTAAAACTGGGTGTTAGCCATGGGAGGAAATTGATGTACAGTTCACAATTCCACAAAACTATGTTTTGGGGCTCTTGATATGTTCGTGTTACAGTACAGATTCCGTACATCTCANATCATGCCGTGATTATGTGTTTCATCGCTAACAAAGCTGCTAACACCACCCCTGATCTTATACAGGGTTCTACACTGGACTTTTTATGGAATCATGGAAAGAAAAAAAGCATGCTTTCTCATCCACTGGGATAAAAGTAGATAAAGATAGTACAATAAAAAATTAAATGTTTAGCTAAGCAATCTACCAAGAGAGCTAAAACAAAACTGCTGTTCAAAAACACAATTTTAATTGTATTCAGATTTGCAGCTAACAGTAATTCAATGTAGAACATATCATCATAAAATAATGAGGTAAATTTATAATATCTTTGCATTTTGCTAGGAGATGTAATTCAATATTAAATTAGACTGCTTTCATGAAATCCAGGTATCCCACAGTGCTTAGGGTCTGTTTAACATTTAAAACAGCTATGTATCTGTAGTTCTGTATCTTCAAACATTTTTGTGTTGGTTATTTCATTATTAGTTTTACTACTTCTTTTTCAAGTACACTCATGAACCTAGTAGCCGGACTGAGAAATCTACAAATACCACAATATATCACTGAAAATACTAAAACCTGATAAAGAACATTTTGTAAGTTTTTTTAAATTCAAATAAAACAAGGATAAATTGATAACAGTGTACTTAAAAAATTACTAATTAGCCTGGCTGAACATAGGTACTAAGTTTGCAAAAATTATTTAAACATTGTATGATTCACTGACTGAGATTTGCATAATTAATAGATGTTACTTTCACCAAAAAAAAATGCACTTGCAGGAAGAAAATAAAATTTAAAACTGTTCAGACTAAAAGTTCAAGCTTTGAACAAAAGATATTTATCTTGAGGACATTTGGTTAGAAATAAAATATTTCAGCATTAGTATTATTAAACATAAATTGGCAAATTCTTGGTTTACAATCAAATCTTCTATCTATAAGAGGTTTTCTTTTTGCATTTATGTGGACTTGAAAATTTACCATTTCAGAAATAATGAAGTGCTTTATTAGGTACATTTTTACGGCTTGAACTTCCAGAGTAAAAAAATGTGTTAGAAATGTTAATTACTTGCTTTATTGCTCCAATAGTTCAGTATATATGTTTATTGATCTATTTCATTGATATATTGCCTTCTTGAGTTCTAGAGCAGCTGGAGCCTATACTGGTATCTGAAAATTAGGACTTTCCCCACCATCAATAACGAAGGGTCATTTCATTAAAAAACCCCCGTCATTTAATTAATATTTTGTGGTTCCCTTTAAATAAGTAGCAAAGGTATCAATCATTAGGGCTTTTTAGGGAATAAGTCCAATCCTGATAATTGCGAAGTTAATTTAACTGTGAAATAGAGGTATCTGCATGCCAGAAAATATTCTCTAGTAGTCTGTGGGCAATAAGCTCAAATAGTATAAATTTGCATAAATCTACTGAGTAGTGGATTTACACCGTCAAAGATCCTAGCTCCATGTTAAAACCTGCTGTTCTTCATAGTAACATTTGTATAGAATAGTGAATTAAGGGAATAGAGCTATCACTGGAACATCCATCCATTTGTTGCAATCTTAGTTTTTATTATAAATGACCAAGTCTTTCTCAGACAGAAAGAAAAAGGCAAACAATTCAATAGCATATCCTAAGCCAAACCCAAACTCATATAAACCTTTTCTGAAGCCTTAGGGATTACAGAACTCTTTTATGTAGAGCTGAAGGGAAGGGATGCCATCCAGAGGGACTTTGACACACTTGGGAGGTGGGCAAATGCAAACCTCATGAAGTTCAACAAAGCAAAGTGCAAGGTTCTACACCTGGGGTGTGGCAATCACAGACACACCTACAGGCCGGGCAGAGAAGGGATTGAGAGCAGCCCTATGGAGAAAGACTTGTGAGTGATGGTTGATGAAAAATTTGAGGTGAGCTGGCAGTGTGTGCTTGCAGCTCAGAAGGCCAGTTGTATCCTGGGCTGCATCCAAAGGACTGTGGCCAGCAGGTTGAAGGAGATGATTTGTCCACTCTGCTCTGCTCTTGTGAGACCCCTCCTGGAGTACTGCATCCAGCTCTGGTGTCCCCACCATAAGAAGGGCATGAAACTGTGGCAGCAAGTCCAGACGAAGGTCATGAAGTTGGTAAGACGACTGGAACACACCCCTTACGAAGACAGGCTGAGAAAGTTGGGGCTGTTCAGCCTGGAGAAGAGAAGGCTGTGTGGAGATGTCACAACAACCTTCCAGTATGTGAAGTGGCCTACAGGGAAGCTGGAGAGGGACTCTGTCAGAACCTCTAGTAATAGGACAAGGAATAATGGGTACAAATTGATTTTGAGGTCCATTCCAACCCCTTAATATTCTATGATTCTATGATAAATCTCATCATTGAAGAGAGCCGTTCCTACAAAAAAGATTGCATAGAACAGCCACTTTATTCACAGACGCTGAGTTTATAGAATAAGCAGCAAACTCTTCTAACAGCCCAAGGATGCATCTTGCATTGAGATTTGTGCCAAAATACTCTGGTCTCAGTAATTCCTTTTCACCTTCTAATAAGAGGGCTGACATGGTTAAATGTCCCGTTTTGGATTTGATTTCCCTGTACAAGTGGAGGTGATCTGGAAGACAAGTGTATCAATCTTCATACAGCTTTCATACAGGATGTTTTTCTCAGGTCCGCGATAGCATTATGTAAAGAAAAAACCTGGTAACTCAAAGGCAAAGACATTTCCTGTGACTGCAGGAAGACAGGTTTAGGCCTGTCTTCTTCCAATTCTTGAACTTTTTTTATATGAACGTCATGAGTTTTCTATTCAATTTGTGTTGCTTGGTTCTGAAGGTCTTTCCATGATAGAAGAGAGGTCTTTTGGAGCTCCTGTATAATAATATGAAGAAGCCATATAGTTACAGTACACTCAACCAGGAATACTAAATATGGCTTTGGGGAACGCTATGTCAAGTCACATCTTAAATGACTGCATGCTTTTCATGACCAGGGTTTTCACTACTTTTTATGGGAGTTCTGGATTTATTCAAATTTTCTACTTTACAGAACACCTCAGAAATAATGCAAGGAATCCAAACATAACTAAATTGTTTTATAATAACTAAACTATTCTGTCTGGAGAACTGCTTTGCTTACTCTAGATTAGAGCCTGGCTGTGACAAATACATCAAATGTGAACAGTTAAAAAGTTAAGAGGATAGTTCAGAAAAAAGACAAGCCAACAGGATAGCACCGATGTGTTTTAAGTCTTCTCTGGATAAGCTTTTCTTCATCCTTACTAATCAAAGAGGTAGACTAACAGATTAAGTTATATTAGCCAGTATCACGATCGTAGTACTTCTCTCCACTAGGTAGTTTTGGTATGCATTACTAGTCAAAAATATGCTGTGCAGAAACTGTTTTATGTTTTGTCTTAACTACGATCTGCTCTGTACCACTTTTATCTGACAAAATCAGACAGCAGTTTAATAACCAATGTAAATCCAGGTTTCTACGAGTTATTTTATGTCCAGTAAAACTGTGGTAAATTACAATTAATAAATAACCTTGTATTAACCTCCAATATAAGTATTGTTTCTTAAATTGAAAAATAATGTCATTTGCCATCTAAACTAAACAAATAAAATATATAGTATGTCACTCTCAGTTTGATCCATTCTTAATTTGCAAAGTCATGAATTTACATATACACTTCTGTAGTCTTGTAAATTGCTTTTTGAAATTGGTTTTTGAAATAACCTGCTTTTTTTCTTCCTCACATTACTGTACTGACTGACAATTACTTGCATCATGAGATGACAAAGGAAACTCATGACATCTGACCATACTGGTCTTGTACTGCTTCCTGCTTTTTGCACAGATTTCATAAGATAGATGCATCTCGCTGGCATCATTAGTAGCTGTCTTCATTGATACAGAAATTCTAGGACATGTGGTAGGGTTAAATTACTCTCACTTAATAACCACTGTTAGGTTGTTTCTTTTTTCACATACACATGCTAACTGGTCCCTTAATGCATCATTTAAGATCTCTGAACTGTAATGCTCTGTTAATTTTCTTAATTCAGCCACTTAAAAAAAAATTATAAATGTGGAAGCAGTCTGAAGTCACCAGCAGCTGAGGGAATAAGTGATGTTGTGTAGTTTCCACAATCTATGTAAATGTTTTCTCCACTGGTTTAATAGGATCACTTAGCTTATGCAACAGCTTAAGAAGGTTAACCACCATTACACTCACTGAAACCACAAAGTAGGGGTTTTTTTTGCAATTTAGGATATTAGGTAGTTCATATTATTTGAAGCCTGAGATACAGGTGGGGCAGTTCTCTATTGAGCTATCAAACAATTCTATTTCCCCCAAGTTAGATATTAACCTCTTTTCTGTTTTAAACAAGTGATTTGCTCACAGTCCCAGTAACTACATGTTTCTTTCTTCCTTATGTTTTTTGCTAGACTTTAATCCTTTTTCTTTTACAATTTTATGGGAGTTCATTCTGTCCTCTGTGTTATGTTCTTTGCAACTGTCTTAATAATTATATTATGAAAAAATTAAATAATTAATTTTATGGTGTAAGTAGCATATGTAAGTTTTGACTATTCAGCTAAAAGTATTTTTGGATCTAAGAAATGGTGAAGTAATCATAAGAATTTTTAAATAATTTAAGGACATATTATCAACTTCTTTTACACCCAGTATATAAAGAACTTTCCATTTGCATACTTTTCAACAATGCCTGAATGCAGTTTTATAGATGGCAGACATGAAAATATGAGGGTTTGCAGCTTATATCTTTCTATTTCCCGTTTATACATTGTGTGCTTTACAGTGCAACATTTGGCCATGTGTAGCATAAAAACAAAATCTTTCTTCTTAACAGGAGGAAGATCCATGTTATTTGTCACTATATTGTGAATGCCTATATTAGCTAAGAAATCACTAGCTAGTAATCAAGAACAAAACAAAAAAAATCATCCAAGCTTGCACCACTGAGCTAAATCCAGGGCATACTCACTTTTTAACAACGGGAGTACATTTGAGCCCCATCTCAAAAAAAAGTAGAACTGAAAGACGCAAAACCAAGAACATTTTACATTTCCAAATGTAAAATCCTAAAAAAGTAGGACTTTTCCGTCTGGGAAAGAAACAATAAACAGATGACATATGTCTACCAAATCAGGAGTAGCATGGAAAAGAGGAGTCAAGGATTGTTGTGATTTTCTTCTTCATGTTAAAACCCACGGGTTCAGCTGAATATTAGAACCTAGACCATTTATTTCTGATGTTGTGTAACAGGAGAACATATGCCTTTTCTGTCTATAGTGAGAGATGCCACTCACAGGCCATTAACACCCTTCATTCACTTTTTGAAATGTAACAAAGTTATCACTGCAAAACTTTGCAGTTGGCTGAAGTTCCAGGTGTACATACGGTCTAGTGGAAGATGTTCCTTCCCACGGCAGTGGAGTTTGTAAACAGATGAACTTTAAGGTCCCTTCCAACCCAACCCGTTTTGTGATCCTATGATTCTATGGCTGCAAGTGCCAGAATATTAAATAAGAATTCTTAACAGTATTTCAGTGGAGATTATTTTAATTTGAAATTCCACATTTCTTCTTCTACACCTTTAGGTTGCTGAAGTGCTAAAGTATAAAATAATAGAGTTCACTCCTCTCTTTTAGGTAAGTAGATTCTTCTCTGCACCCCTATTTATTACTTCTCCATAATACCTAAAATTTTTATAGCTCAAAAATGAAACAAAAGAAAAAGGCCACTAAACTGTATAATAAAGATCTGCTTGTAAAACAAAGGACATACAGAAGCTCTAAATAAACTCAGGTGAAAAAGTGTGGAGTAATTAGAGACAGGAAAATTACTAGGACAATTCAACTCAAAAAATAGGGTAATCTACAGGGAAAAGGTAAAGGGGCTTGGGATTTTTTTTTTTTAAATTTTTTTTGGTATCTCAGGTCATCTATTTAAAGGCACTACATTTTGTGGACTTAGTGTTTGCTGTTGCACTGATAACAGCCTGTACAACAGAATTATGCAGGTAACATTTTGTCCCAAGCGGCATTGTAGATCAGTGAGCACTCATTTAATAGACACTAGAATCATAAGTCATATGTCAAGAGACAAGAGGTGTAATAAAAGTCCTTTCCATTAGACAAATTTGTGAAGTAAAACTTCACTTATTAAATACTTGTCAATATAATTGCTTTATTCATCCTGGAGAAGAGGAGATTGAGGAGACACCTCATTGCTCTCTTCAACATCCTCACGAGGAGAAGCAGAGGGGCAGGTGCTGATCTCTTCACCCTCGTGACCAGTGATAGGACTCAAGGAAATGGCATAAAGCTGTGTCAGGGGACGTTTAGGCCAGATATCAGGAAGAGGTTTTTCAGCCAAAGGGTGGTTGAGCACTGGAACAGGCTTCCCAGGGCAGTGGTCACAGCACCAAGTCTGTCTTAAAGAAGCATTTGGGCAACATTCTCAGGCACAAGGTGTGACTTTTGGGATCTCTCATGTAGGGCCAGAAATTGGACTTGATGATCCTGATGGGTTCTTTCTAACTCAGCATATTCTGTGACTCTATGATAATTCCTACCATTACTCTTAGCTGTGAAAGAAACTGAGAGAAAGAAACTTCAACTTAATAATATTTTCAGTTTTATATATATCATTGACATATTTATTCCTGTTTCAGTTATCAAGACAGGAGAACCCAGAGGGAATGTCTTTGTCTCAGGTTCTGACACTATTTTCAGTATCTCCTTTTGGAAGCATGGTCAAATACAAATATATGGATCTTTGAAGTACTGTGAACACAACCTTCTGCCTACACCTGTGTTTGGATTTCCTCCAAAATAATAGAAAAGATACTTCAGACTGTGGGAGTTACAGAGCTTTGATTCTTGCAACCTGTTTTCACGAAATCCCCTGGTTTGGCTCTGTCAGTACTTAAAAAAACCAACCAATTGACCAAATCTTCAAATAAATAAATAAATAAATAAATTGTAGGCAAAGTCATATTAAAGATTCTCAAGTATACAAAAGCTTCAGAGATGCCTTTTTTATATTGCTGCTTGTCTCTTCAACATATTGCAAATTCAGCAAACCAAAATCCTTCTGCTATAGGAGTTTATTTAATCACTACTGGAACTCTAGATGTCAGGTCTAGATGTCATCTTACAGTAGCATTCTAGTTCAAACTACTCTGCAAAAAGTTAATGCCATGTGGCAAAAAAGGGACACCTATTCATGGACACTGCTGAGATCAATTTATGAAGTAAATCAAGCAAGGCTGTGTCAGGAATAGCTCAGCATTCAGTCACACACACAGAGGTACACACATGCATGTACTGTAGTAGGGCACCGAGGAAGACATTTTTAAAAGTAGATTGTGATTTCAATCTGAATATAGGCAGGATACAATCACAGGCCTTGGTTATAGAGACCTATGTGTTAGTACCTGAGTGACTGCTCTGTAACCTGAGCAAGCACCCTGATGTCAGCATGCATTGCCTTTAATTATGTCCCGTATGAGCTCATTCTTACGGAGAGGTATAAGAACAGTGTCCAGAGTGAACCTCCATGTACCACATGGAAAGTTAGGTATTGTACAGGTAAAAGATTGATAGCTTTGCTCACTTGGAAAAATATTAAAAAAATGTGAGAAACAGTGAAGCTGACCACCTCAATCACAGATGGGAACTATGAGCAGCATGCCATAGTCCACAAACAGGTTCTCATCCAGCAGTGCAAAAGACGGGGTTCCCAGCATTGGGTGGGACATAAGATTGCTGTGATCTTTTCTATAATTTCTATCCTTTACACAATAAAATAGATAAAGTTCAGTTTTTCTAATTGAGATTCCAAAAGAACTGGAACTGAGTGGGAGTTAGCTGAGACAGCCTTGGCACCATTTCAGTGGGTTGGCATAGAGGAGCCTGAGGAAACACAGTGATCACCCCAGCCATGCTCAGTGTCAAACTGCCCAGGGGCTCAGGCCTGGCATGGGCTCTCTGCTTGTATGCATTTTCCCCCATACGCTCTCCTTGAGGAGGAGGGGGGTTATTGCACAGGTCATCAGTCAAGTCAGACAATGATGATATCACACTACACCTTTCCAGCAGTCTCAGGTAGTGTTGTTCTGACACTGCTTGGACCAGGGTCCCTGCCATGGCTCATCCCACTCAGTTCTTTTTTATGTTGTCCTGTATGCTGCATCTTATGCTCTTTGATCACACTGCTTGTGGTCAAGGCAAGGTTGTAATGTTCTTGAGATAATTACCTGGAGGCCCTTTTCTATTAATTTTTAAGTCTTCTTTGCAGAGCCTAGTAAAAAAAAAATACTTGGAAGTAACTTTCTTTCATCATAATTAAGTCATCTTTTTAATAAATGATTGTTCACTTGGCAATGAAAGCAAGTCAATGCAACGTCTGGTAACTGTCAGTCTAGTAACTGTCAGGTTTGATTGCAGCATCAATTTGATCAAATTGCAGTTGATGAGCATCTCCAGTTTAAGTCGCTTTGCATACCTGTTTCCAGTTTTAGAAAACTATTTGGATGAGTGAAGGAATATTAACACTAAAAGTAAACAAGAAGATGATTAGATGGGCAACAGATTTTATCCTCCTGCTATAGATATATTGATATATCTTTTTAAGAACTTGTAGTAGAGAGCAGCTTGACAACTTTATTGGTTTTATGTTGGATTACTTAAGTAATATTTCTGACAACAAGAAATGAAAAAGCAAACTAAAGGATTCATCCATTTTCAAGAACTTGTTAAATATACTTGCAAAGCTGGTCTTCCCAAATCAAAAGAAAAAAAGTGTTGTGTATCAGTCACATGAATTTTGTCTACAAAATGAAACAAATCTGCAGCTTAAAAACTGACGGCTGAACAAACAAACACCATAACAAAATCAATATTTTTATTTGTATATTTGCAAAGGTTTGCAGTGGTGTGGGCTGCAGAGATTATACTTTCTCAGAGCCCAAATCTACTTCTTAAAAAAACCCCGATACACAAAACAAACAAAACACGCACACACCCCTCAACAAAGCCTGAAGTTTGTCTAGCATACAAATTCAGCCCTAATTCTACACTTATATAAGGAAAAAAAATCAAAGATAACGTATGCCTTCAGGAATTGAAGCAATTTTCCTGCCTACGGGTGCTAAATGTCACTCGATGTCATTTGTCCTTTACTCTTGTCCCACCTCTCATTAAAATAGCCCCGATTACTGTTTGACACCAATCAGTGCAAGAAATGCTTTTGGAGGGCAGGCAGTGTGAAAGGTACACCAGGGGACCTCTCTGATGCTGAGGTCTAATAGCTGAGATTGCCCTGTCTCTCCCTTCTAGAGGGGAATCAATATAGGTATTTCTGCTCATAGCCATCAATTCACACTAAACTTTCAGGTGTTAATTTCCCTTTGAGACTTGTATATCCTTGAGAAACTTAAGAATTTTGGCAATGAATCACAAGTTTTTAGGCATAGATGTGGTTACAGATTAACTACTTGACTTTGACTGGATTATTTTTGCATTATTTTGTTTTTCATTTTCATTGAAATGCTAGCATGTTATTAAATCTCAGTCATCAAATTCTATCAGCAAAGAACTTGAGACAGAAATTAAATCCTCAAACTTTCTAATAGTTTGGAATTATGGCAATTGGATTAAATAATTTCTTTCCTCCCTAAGAGCATTCAAAATAATTTCACAACTAAATGTCGAAAGTTTCTTTGTAGTGTTTCATTGGAAACCATTACTAATGATGGAACAGTATGGATGCTTTTTTTCACCATTGAGTAAAATTGCGGTTAAAAAACACCAAACCAAGTCTCTTTCATTTGCAAAACTTTTGGCAATTACTTATGTGAAAGACTATTTCTTATTTATAATATAAGCCCTAAAAGATTCTGTGCTACAGTTAGTAGTATTATTTCAGGTCCATTAGTGCTAAGTTTCATTTTTCAAGGTCTCTCAGGGCAGCTAAAATAATAGCAAAAAATTGAAGACATACGCTACTAATGAAGTCTGTTTCATAACCTCAGAGCTATGTTCGTGCACCATTTTGACAAAAAGTAATTACTTTCTTTATTTTACCCAAAGGCTAAACCTGTAACATAAGAAAAAAAGAGAGTGGGAAAAATACACATTGAATTAAATGTGCAGAACAGGTGAAAATAGAATGACATAATGCTTAATAGTAAGCCTATAAGTGCTAACTGGAGCTATTCATATACCCACCAAAAAGAAGTTAAGAGTAGAATTCTTTGCTAGTTTTCCAGTAAACACTATTTTTAAGACAGAGAAAATGTAAACATGTACACGCACACACATATATATTTATATGCTCATTTTTATTTTAATGAGAGTAAATTATTCATGTCACTAATAATAACTGTAGTTTTAGAGCAAAGTAGGCTTGAGTTCTGGTTAGTAATGTATATATATTTTTATATAACAGGTGTTACAGTCTGACATAAAGTTTCCCATGCTTTAAATAATATCATTCTGAGAGAGTTTTTTTTAACTGTAATTACAAGAAGATTTTTTTCTCTTTTGTTTTTCCTCCTTACCTCAAAAACAATTGCAGGTTTTTTGCAGTTTTTAAGTGGGACAGCTACAAGGACAGAGCACAGTAGTCAGTGATCTCTAAGCCAAAATGTATTTGCTAAGAAGAATAGATATAATATGTGATTATTGATGTTTATTTTCAGATTTCTGCTCTGTGGCATGCACAAACCAGCCCCTTTGGTCCAGTTTAGAGCAGCAGCACAGACCAGAGGAGCAAGACTCTCACTCAGGGTCAACATGCCAAGCCCTGGCAGATGGTTGGGCTCCTGTGCCAAACAGGAGTCTCCGCCTTGGGGTCAGCTTTCCACACTATGCCAGACACACCTGTATGTGTGCTCCTGTGCTCCTGTATTCAACTGGTTTATGGTTCTTTTATTTATATCAGCTCACTGGCTTAAAGCACCATTGCCATCTCCCAATGACCATCACCAGCTTTTTGTAACCCTCTGCCTCAAATGTGTTGGAAAAGTCTGTAATTTGTTTATTGTTTTCTTTTCCAGCCCATTCCAGGTTAAATCTAGTCATTTAGAGATGGGAAGATTTAGTTGAAGGCTCATTATTTTGGGTTGTTCTTTCAGGTAGGCTTCATTGTATAAAATTATTGTTAAAAGTTGTTGTATTCTGCACAGTTTGTGGAGACTGCAGAGCATATTAGTTAGATGAGAGACCTGTTATGAAACCACCATCAGACAATCCTTTACCTGCCCAATGAGGTCGTGTTTGTTCAGGGTGACAAAATACTCCAAAGAAGCTGTGAGTTCAACTGGTTTAATTAAGCAAATATTTAAAAAAAATTATAAAATTAATTCCAAGCTCGGTCTATGTGCTGAGTTTTAAATAATTTTTAAGTCGTCTGGAGCTGTCCTGGATAAATAGGGTCTGAATCTAGCTGTGTTGCTTCCACAGCATTCCCAGAGCTCAGATTATATTTTCAGTCACGGTTCATGAGGATACTTAGCATCTTTATAAATAAAAAGATTTAGACATCTTGTAAGGGAAACAAGTCCCCCAAAAATTTGGATAGAATACTAGCCATTGATAGGTCAATCCCTTAACAGTGTTTAAAATATGGTTTCATCATTGCATAGTATCTAGTAGGATATTCCAAAATAAGAACAGAAAGAGATCAGAAGCCATTTTAATGTGCTCTTTTCAACCTCTCTCCAATCAACACATTACTTTTCTTTTTCTTTATCATGGTTTACTGTCATCAGGTACCCCACCTCTTACTTAGCCTCATTACACTACATACTGAATTAACAAAAAAGCCTTACCATAAACCTGGTCTACCAGCTCAATATCTTTCTATTTCTAATGTCTATGTTGAAGAACCAAGTCTGTCATTCTCAGACTAGAGAGGAAAATTAAATAAAAACTCTTAGAGTGAAACATAGCTATGCATATATTCCGAAATTTTTTTTACACTTCTACTTTAATCTCTGCTTGTGTCTTCTCTGAAGAAGGCTACAAAATATCAGAAAAGTAGACATCATGAAGGAAATTCTAGGAAAACAAAAATATTTGAGGAAAATAACTCCATTCAATTATGAGAGAAAGCATAGAAGCAGAATTCTCTGAAGTTTAATTATGGAGTCATTTTGGCATGAGCAAAATCGCCCAATTACAAAAATATAAAATAAAGAGGCACATTATGTTGATGCCTGGTAACCTGGAAATCTGTCAAAGCCATAAATATATTCCTTTTGTTCTTTTTTTTCCTGTGAGTGCATCACACTTGAGTGAATCTTCCAAATTGAAGTGGACATATATGTAGGGAGTAAAAATTTACTTCAACTCTATTTCCTGAAAGGTTAGCTTTAAAGAAATGGGATTTCACACATTTAATTAAGGACAGGTCTCCTTGCATTGCAATCATGTGAAAGGAGAAATATCTTATAGAGTTTCAGAGTCAGAAAATGGATACAGAACTCATGGTGATTAATAATAAATTGTTTAGCAGTCACAGTGTTTCAGACAACATTCCTACCAATTAGTATGGTAAAAAATATTAATAAAAGTACCATGTTATAAAAAAGTGCTATAGAAAAGCAACATAGTCTTACATATAAATATTTTTTTCTGATTGTTATGTAATCTAGTGATTGGAAGTAATTTTTTTTTTTTTTTTTACCTTTTCAAAACTAGATTTCTATGAAGATTATAGATTTTATGCATACTTGCCATTGTGGTGATTCTGGAGTTACATTAAGGGCAAGAAAATTAAGTCTGGTATCTTAATATCATGGTTGTAAGTCCATAATTAACCCTTTAACAGAAAATAGGTGAATTACTGCGATAAAGATGTAGGAATGAAACAAAACAGATTTTTTAAACCCTGGAATCTGGATAAAATATTTTCAGATTTCTCAAGAGGCTGGACCGCAGTTTTTAAATGACATCTGAACTCTAGTTCCTCCTCAAAGAAATTTTAGGAAAAGCTAAAAGAAAGCAAACATCTCTAAAACCAGATGCTAATTAAGCATAGTTATTAATTATTTTGACTAACAAGCTCAAAGATCATCTGAGAAATGGGTCTAATTAGATCTTTAGTATCTCAAGAAGAAACTATAAATAAGTGTATTAAATCAGAAAAGCATAGTAAAATATATTGCACTTGGGAAGGAGTGTATGTCGGTATGAATGAAGATCAGGCAATATCCATGTAAAGGTCAGATATTTTTGAAATATTTAGGGAAGTAGCTACAGGGTAGGCTAAGGGTGAAGTGTTTAAATTGGATGAACAACAAAAAAATTTCCAGTATGAATTTTCCAGATTATTAGTAGCCATAGGATTTTCTGCTATTTGACATTTTAAACTTCATCAATTTTTCTTGCTTTACAGAAACAGTGGTTATAGTTTTCTCCAAAATAAGCAAGCAATAAGTAGACAAAAAGCCAAATAATTCTTCTGTACCAACTCTTTATGTGGACATTGGTGACTGTTGCAAGCTTTGCATTTCAACAATTCTGGAGAAAGTAAGCACACTTGTTTTCAGGGCAGCCTTAAAATTTCTTTGACCTTAAGAGATGTGGCATTAAATCAAGTTACTCTAAGGAAACAGCACTGACCATTCTGACAACTGATTTCTCACTTGTGATGGATGAAGACATCTATATACTAATTCTCTTAGATTTATACCTGTTGTTAGGAGCAGTAACCATGGTCTTCTTGAATCTGAACAGTCTTATATGAAGTGAAGGGATTGCCCAAGTGAGCTGCTTATATTTTTCTTTTGCTGCCTTTTGAGGATCACAAAACAATTGTTTATCATTTCCAGAGACCTTTTGTCTGAATAAAGGCTATAGAAGCTTATGAGTGACTGTTAGAAAAAAGTTGGAAGAACTACTGGAAAAAATTACTGAGAAAATTTAATACCAGCAAGCCAATGTAAGTGGTGAAAATTGTTTTTAAAGAAATTGATTTTTAGTGGATTTGGCGAAATAAGGAGAGATGGATCAAAAAATTAAACTTTCCTAAATATCAAAAGTGTTTCCAGCCTCTGTAAAATGGAATCAACCTAAGCTTCTTTATTCCTCTAGACACTGTTATTTTAGATAAATATATAAATACCTTCTTTTTGAAAACACTAGAGTAAGTCAATTGAAAAATAGTACTTATCCTTTTGATTTTCACTATACTACTTGGAAGTTACGTAATTTTCTGCATTTTCCCAAGATGAAAGCTACTTTAAATTACACAATTTTGATACTAATCCATCAAACATTAGTTTATGCAAACTGTTCCCCAGGACCTAGTAGATACCAAAGGACTTGCAGGTGAAGTTCATCTGAACATATACAAGTTATTAAAGTTCTAATATTTGAAGTTCACAGTGTTTATCTCTGTGTCCCTGTATTTATCTTTCAAAATAAATAATGAAAAGAAGAATTTTCATGGTCAGTTCTCTGACGTGATGAAGTAAACCACTGAGATTAGCTTAGTTGTTTAGAGCATGGTGCTAATGCCAAGGTTGTGGATTTGATCACTGTATGGGCCATTCACTTAAGAGTTGGAGTCGATGATCCCTGTGGGTCCCTTCCAACTCAGAATATTCTGTGATTCTGTCAACGGTAGTCATTACGATTTTGCAGGAGAATGCTTAGGATTCACTTCTTTCTGTATAATTCGAGACTGGGTTACTTATCCTTCATATTAATTCTGCCAGGATTCTCTTCAAGCAAGAGCAGACAATATAGGGACAAGCCTTGTCTCAAAAAGATTACTGGAAATATCCAAACTCATTTTAGATTAATCAGATTTTTTAAAAGTTAGAGGAGCAGATACTTAGCATGTTAGCTGTATTTAGGTACCTCAGAATGTAGAATCATAGATTATCAAGTTCTGGCTACTAAATTAATGGTTTATGTTTTAAAAACTTTTGTATTAAATTTGCAGGTTTTGTTAAATGCCCTTAGCAAACATTAAGAAATATTTTTTTTATCTTCCCAGGGTCCTTTTCAAAAGAAATTGTTCCTTAAATTTAGAACAGCTGACTTGTTTTTCATGGGCTATTCAGATCAGTTTGAAGTTTTCAAACCTTCAGCTTTTATTGGAATTGTTGCTACTGTGCAAAGTACATCTAATGTACTGGTATTTATTGCTATCCTGCATTATTTCTTTATTATTTGAGCAATAAACCAGCACACTGTTGCTTTGCCCACTGTAATTATCCACAACCCATGAGATTTTTTTTTTTTTTACCTTCAGGAAAGAAATGAGATGAAACCATATTGATCAGTAAGAAAGTAAAAATAGAATTAGTCCTTCAGCACAATTCCTTCCATAAAGAACTGTTTTGAAGGAAGGTTTTAGCACCTGAACAAGAATATCTTATGTCCCTGGGATCAGCACTAACTGCTGTTAGCTACATTGCTTTCATAAAATTGTATTATGCGTTTGATCTTCCTCCCACAAAATTCGAGTCCAAGTGTTTTACAGCGTATCAAGAATTTTTAATACATTCACAGTATTAATTCAATTTTTGCAATTAAATAGAGATGTAGTAAAATTAGATATAGAGGTATTTTATCTGGTTTTGCTGTCATGTGCTATTAGTAAAAGTAAATTTATTTTAGTTATTTAAGGAAATACCTATAGATTCTATGAGTATGTATTTATGCAGGTTTGAGCAGATCAGGTTTATATGTCCAGGAAAGTTCAATTTTCTAGGCTTTTTCCAAACATTTTTGCCTTGATTCCTTGGCACTGACTGTTTCTTGTTGTCTTTGAACTACTGTTCTCCACTTCATCCTCTATTCTATTGCCATCAAATAGGATTTTATGAAAGAAGCAAGTTAAAAGTCTTATCAGTTTATGTTTTTGCTATAATGCTAATACTTCCAACACCCTTGATCTGTTGTCACTGAGCACTGTGCTCTGTAGCAATTTAGATAAACATTACAAAATTATAAATTTTTATGAATTTCGTTCACTCCTCAAGTTATCAATGAGATATGGTAATGCCATTTCTGCCTTGTGCTTATAACTCAATAAATTGCTTACACTGCTTACATAATGTCAGTGCCAGAGTTTTTCTATGCCTCCATATCAGTAGTCTTATTTTTCTTGTGATACTGTTTTACAGCAGTTACTTTCATTTTAAAATGATGAGGTAGTTCCAGTTGCTATTGCTGCAAACTTCAGAGGAGGTATAATAAAAGAGGTTTATGTATGGATTTTCCTACCTTTTCTGGGTACTTTCTTCAATACTGGTTAGGCTTGAACTCATTTTAGTCCCCTGATTATTCATTTTGCCTTCCCAGGAATTTGTATGCTTTCCTTGAGGTACCTGACTGGAAAGCTTTCTGGCAGAGAAATTCAGTCACAACCTGAATAACCTGAATTAAAGATCACACTTATAATAGTACGGCCACTATGAGGCTGGAAGACCAGGCTAATTCGGGGAAGAATGTCTTTTCCATGTCTTGCTAATAAACACTTAACAAACACCTACATGTAACCTTATCTTTTACCTACTTAAAAAACTATGAGCTTTACAAAACTTTTGTGAGTCATGTTCAAAACATTTTTGGGGCATATATACCTGTTATAACTGTCATACAATAGGGCTGCTGCAGTTCTGGAGGAAAACTCAGAGTTTACAAACATTTGTAATGATCTTATAGTACACAATCTTATAGTACACAATGATCTTAGAGTACACAATTTTGTGGTAATTTTATCCCTTAAATGTTGACTTTTTCTATCATAATGTCTGGTTATACCTGGCATTAATAAATCAGATGGTCAAAGAAGAAAAAAAACCAAATAAACTGATGCAGCTACTTTGGGCAACAACCAGACTTGTAGTCATTTAAAAAATGTCAACATGTTCTTATGCTGTTTACTAAAATGGCTCACCACCATCTCCCTGCTGGAGAAAGATCTAAGCTATTATAACCCCAGGACCAGAGATAATGCTTTGTAGTTTGGGGGTCATGAAAACCCTTCACCTGACCTCATCTGCAGGTTACCCCAAAATTTAATCTCTCAATCTTTTAGAGTAATGGGTCTTTCTGTTGGTGTTACCCAATCTAAGGAGCTTTGCAACCCACAGTCTCCTCAGAGAATTGCTTTGCTTCTGCAAAGCCCAGTGCCCAAACTCTGCTGTGCAAATCTATGTATATACTTCTTTCAGACTATACCACAAGAAAAGACAACATTTGCTGTTTGCTGCTGAAAGAAATTGCTAAAAATGTGTCATTGAATGCAGGGAAAAAAAGGAAAGCATCACTGTTTGAAGGACTGAAGAGAAGTAATAGGACCATACTGATGCAACTATTTTGATTTAAGGGCATGATTTTTTCACCCAGTTAGTAAAGGAACCTCATATACTGTCCTCTGGAATTATGGCCAAATGACCTGACAGTATTGATTTGAACCTGGGCAGAGATGACCTTAAGGAGCTTGTCAACCCAAGTCTATGCAGGGAGGACCTTGGAGAAACTCTTGGGAATTGTGAAGAGTTCAGAGTCATTGTAATGTACAGAGTATTTAGATACTGGCATCCATCCAGTCACGCAAACCTCATTTTGATTCAAGTTTTAAAATGCAAGCAAATGTCCCTTACAATTAAAATCATGATTTATAAGAAAAATTAATTATTCATGAGTAGTAACTGATAACCAGTACATATGTAATTTAGCAGAAGTGATTTGTTTAACTATACAATCCATTGAAGCAGGTGTAAGACAGTTGAAAGATTTTAGCATTCTCTTTTCATTTGCCCTCTCCCCTTTTCCTCAAGTTTTCTCTGGTGATTTTCAACTGACAAAAACAATGCCACTGAGATATAAATGTAAAGCAAATTAATTTGTGAGCATTCCTTTCAACCAGAACTGATTTTTTGTAATGGTAGATCCTGCTTGCTTTCATGTGGCAAATACATGCTAAATCTTGTATTTGGATGGTGTGTGTGCCTTTTTAATGTTCCTTATCTTCTAAAAGGGCTGGGCAGCAAGGCCTTTATCCAAACAAATGCAGAGTTTGCAGACATCAAAATCATGTTTTGAGCCATGAATATGACATAATCTCTTTTATAATTGTCAGTAATACAAACTTCTAATTCAAATCTGTTTGCAGTTTTCCAAAGAATTGCAGATTCCAAAGAATCCTTTGAGAACTTCAGGGAGATGAATAAAAACATGTTTAGATGGGGATTAGAAGCTGCCCTAAAGGTTAGGATAAACTTTAAAGGGGTTCTAATTCTGTCATAGTTGCTGCTTCTTTGTAGCTTTTCCTAGTGCACTTTTCTGTTGCCATTTCTAAACTTTAACCCTGAAAACTTTTATTTGTAAAAGCTGAGCATATTGAAGTGTCTTCCAAGCACTGTTGAATGTTGTTGAAGCAACTGAAACATTGTCTCTTTTCAAGTCTTTTTAGCAAATATGAAGAGAAGGCCAAGCAGGGGACAAAACAAATCTGATCCTCAAAAGACATTGCTCACAGAACTCTGCTTCCTGACCAAAAATGTACATTACAGGTTAATCAGTTCTGTTACAGAAAAGAGCACTTTGAAAGAATCACTAGCTGATTAAGTAGTTTTGTCCAGTTATTTTCAGATACAAAGGAAACTGAAAAAGCTCAGAGCACGTAGTTACTCAGTAAACATTTCAATAACAATACTGAACTCAGTCCTTTCCACCATTTCCCTTTCACTATTTTCTTTCGTATTCCTTAGTACAGCAACTTCTTCCTTATTATCTAGTTGAATTTTTATTGATTAAATAGAGTTATAGATTAATAAATAGAGTAATGTATGTAAAGAGTGATTTCTCAGATATTTTTCAGCTATGAGGGGCGAGCCTTGGCTTGTTTTCCCAGATTAAGCAGTCAGAGATACATTATTCCGGTAGCACAGACTTTCCTGAGCAGTTCTTTGAGATGAGACAAAAACATAGAGATTTTGGTGAAAGAACTCTGAATTTTTGTTTGCCTTCTGGTACTGCATTTGTTTTACCTTTTCTCTTGGTTGTGAAAAATGTCATCACTTAAAGTTTTTCACTACATAAAAGGTTTTCTCAATTTTCTCCTAAGGCAGTTGATGTAATCCTGTTGAGCTTTGGCAAGGAAACTCACATTTATGTCTGGAATGGTAAAAAAGGAAGTGCCTAAGCCTACAAGAAACAAAATGTAATGACCATTAAATTACTGGAAAGTTGTCACTGTAATAATATTTCCAATTATTACTCATTCATATTCTTAATTTTTTCATTATTATCTCAAAAAAGGTGTTTCTAAAATACCTAGAAAAGAAAGCCTAAGAATACTGAAGATGTGACTGACCCAACAACAGCTGTCAAAAAAAGTAAGATGTAGAAATCTAAAAACATTTGTAGTCACAAATGGTTTTTCTGCACGTAATGGGATGAGTAATGTAAGTGAATATCTCTCTATTCCATGGCTTTTGGTGCTTAATATAAAACATGATGAAGTGTCCAAAGGAAAGAAGTGATAAAGAAAGCCTTGAAGACTATCTTAGACTCGCTGTCTAACGGAACAACTGTGGTTTGGTCAGCTAAATCTCAGACTTATGTTATAGATTTACTGAGAATCAAGACTATTAACTGCTTAGTACAGAACAGAGAAGAGTATCATGATTCTTTTATACTCCTGTTATAACAACACTAATGGGAATTTTGAGTCAACACAAAATGCAATCTTACAGCAGACTGGACATTTTGGTCTTTCAGAAGACATGATTTCACTTCAAGTGAATGAGCTGTCTGAAACAGACTGTTATAATGCTTTTAAATATAAAAAATATTGTGCAATTTTATTAAATATTTTCAGATTTAGGAAATGAACCCCTTCTTTTTATCTTCTATCTCCTAAGGCTAGACTGAGCATGATATTAAGTGTTCATGGAAGTACACATATTTATAAGGAACATCTCATCTTTAAGGAACATCTCATCTTTAAGAAACATCTCATCTCTCCATTCTATGAATTAATCACATTGGCCTTTAATTCAAATTCTTAAATATTAATAAAAATATAATGTGTTCATGACTCAGGACTCTTTCTAAAAATTCCATTGTATGAAATTCATATATTTATGTAGGTGTTTATATGTGCCACTTAATGTTTAATGTTTAAAGACAGAATTATGTAAAGAACTAGACTGACTGTACCCCACTAACATTTTTGGAGCATACTTGGAGCATCTCAAACAATGGATTGAAAATAATTTTAAATTGATTTGGCTTTTCAACCAAATAGCCCACTTTAAAAAAAGGCTATTAAAAATAATAACTTCAGAATTATTTTGTAAATAGAAACTAGGCATTTCAAAACAAGGCACAGAAAATAGGTGGCCAGCTTTCTATATTTTCAAATGCCAGAGAGAGAGAGAGTAAAACTGGTCTAATAAGTGGACTATTCTTATTATAATTAAACAGTAAGTTCTAATACTTGGGTTTACAGCTAAAATGTATTCTCTCTACATTTTTCTATTATAGACAGATCTTAGTTTTCCGCTCTAACACAAAATTTTGCTTTGTTGTACAGCACAGTTTAAAATACAAAATTTTTGCTAAGCACTTCCATTTCTAAAAGATTACTCACTACTGTTCTGTGACTTTCTGTTAACTTCTGGAATTTTTTTGGAGGAATTCAATAGTGGGAACAAAGTCTGACATTCTATTCCAAATGACACTCTGTCTGTTTCACAAAGCATAGTTAGGATGATGTAAACATTATCCAGGAATACTGAAGAGGAAAGAAATTATGAAGAAAGCAAGGCACTAAAGCTACAGAGGTTGCTATGTTTTCAAGGACTGATAGTAACAGCACTTAGTTTTGGTTTGTTGTTGGGTTTTTTCCTGTAAAATATCTTTCTTCATAAGCAAAAGTGAACATAGGTGAGAAAAGAGACCTTACCTATGTTGTCCCTAAACTCAATGTCATTCAAGTAGCAAATTATTTTCTCTTACCGCCAGTGTCTTGAACTATCTTCATCTTAGGAGTTCAACAGACTGTGAACTGCACTGTCTCTAGAGCTGTGTCTAGCTTTTGTCTCAGCAACCCATAGAAGAATCAATTGTATCTTTGTGTTTGGGGTTTCGATACCATCTTTTACCTTTTTTTTAAAGTAAATCACTTCCCTGGGGGTTCCCAAAAGAATGTAGATGTTTTTTCCATGTTTTATGCTGTCCTTGCTCATAGTTTCCTTAATACAATTACCCTGCCCTTCCCTCTTCCAAGATCACTGGTGGTCAGAATCACTTTAGACATTATTCAGACTTTAGGGATTTCTTACAGATTTTTTTCAGTAAAGAACTGTTTGACAGGACATATAAATGGTACTGATGCTTCTGTAGAGAGTGACTTATTTTGGCTTTCATCTTCCCAGCAATGTTTGAGTCTTTGTAGAAATGTGTGTTATTTCTATCTCCTCTATGCTGTGCCGAGCTGGGAATATTTCTGCTCTGTGTGCCTCATCTCATTTTAAATGCATTCCCCAATAGTACAAGAGGGGATATTTGTGGGATGTATTTATGAAAACAGCATTTAGAGTTTAAAAAACTATTTGCTTTCATATATATTTCCACTCTTGGAGTCTACATGATTTTTAAAATCAGGACAAATAGAAAAAAGACAGCTTACAAATAAAACATGTAAGAAAATGCAGTAAGAGATAAAGGACTGTGAATACCATATTCACTTTAAATTGAAGGAAAGTTATAATATTCCATTATTAGAGGTCAAGTGGTTGAATAAAAACTGATCCTTTTCCAGTGGCTACTCCCTAAGTTCCTTTGAATATTATTGTACAAATTCTCAACAGATAAGAAATGTCGGAGCTCTCCTCAAGCCAAAAGTTTTACCCTCTCTAAAGATCTCTCCTTACCTGTTATGTACAAAACCCACTGTGCCTTGCGAGATTTTTTCATTTACTTTAATCGATTTTGAGCATTCATGCTCATTGCTTGTTTATCTCCTACAGAGCTCCCCAGAGATGATCATCATTTCTTAAAGATAAGATTCTGCCACCTGTTATCACAGAGGATATAAGCTTTGAGACTCTTTAGAGGAGAGGTGTCCATGCTTTTAAAGTAAGTATGTCCACTACTACATGAAGTTTATGTGAAGTTTATTTTTTAGTATTGGAAAAAATTACTTAGCCTGTTGCCAAGAGTACTGGGGAAGTAAAAGAGAAATAAACCAAGAAAACCCCAAAAACTAAAAACCTTACTGCCCTAAAGCCCTAAAAGCCCTTCAGGCACTTTGACATCTAAATTGTTACTGCCCTTTAAGAAAGGGGTCAGACATTCCTGGAGCTTTCCATTGTCAGATACTTTATATGAACCAGATCTGAAGCTGTTCTCTCTCCGCTGTTAAGGTTAACAGACAGTAGAACAAACAGGTTTCAACAACTCTGCAGAATGTTTTCTAATGGGCCAATTTTAGACTTTTCCAGAAACACAATTTTCCTAAGTATTACCAGTATATTTTGAGATAAGAACAAGTTTTTAAGGTGAGTTTTCTGTGAAGAAAAAAAAAAAAAGCTTAAGCTCTGGGTAACCAAAACATAAATTGAAAGCTAGGTGATTTGGTCATGGTGACATCAGAATGAAATAATTTCCTGTAAATATGCTTGGAAATGTGAAATATCTAGATGAAAGAACAAGTTCTGAGCTAAAGCATATGCTGTAACCCCAAAAAGTTCTGTGGGCACAGACAATTAAAGTAATTTATTTGTACTCTTTGGCACAAATACTCTGTCAATCTCAGTAAGACCTTAGACATGGTATTTGAAGATTGTGTTTTTATCACAATTTTTGCTTTCTGCATTTCCCAATTAGTGTATCATTTTAGTGACTAAAATAAATTAGAAAGTTAATTTTATACTCTTCTTCAATATCAGATAGGGTACAGCTTCTAATAGATGTAATATTTCTTCTCACTTCCAAATGTAGATGCCAAATCAAGTTTTATGTGACTTGACACCTACCTTCTGCATGGCTGTTATTCAGGGCAGTACAAAGCCTTTCTAAGAAATAAAATCCCTCAGATGGATTTAACTGAAAATTATCAAGTTGTTTTTTCTTTTAAAAATCAGATGTTTATTAAGTGGGAATAAATTAAAATATTTGCATCAATTTAAATACCTATGTTCCACTAACTGACAGATCTGAATTACTAATGATGCAGCAAGGGGAAATTTATTATTAGTGATAAGAGGATCACTTTTCAATAATCTTTTAAATTATTCAGAGAAATAATACTCTGAGCATTTTAATATAAAACATGGATTTGCAAATCATTTATCTCAACTATTGTTTTCAAGTGAATAGAAAATATCCTAAGCAACATGCAGAGAAGCATTATTAGATACACATATAAAACACAAAGCTAGATTCATAAACTTATAATTTTACACAAGAGGAGTTTTGCTTTTCAGAAAATTCATCTTCAACATCTGATGGAAATAAACACACATTTTTCCACATTTTGGAATCACCTCATTATAATGAATAGTAAGTGCAGAGACTTTATATCATAAAACTTTTTTTATTACACTTCAAATAGGACTTATTTTCCCTCATTAGGCCTGGTTTCAAACCAGATGAAAGAGTATGATAGCTATAAAATGTAAAAAATCTTAATATGCCTATCAGGTGAAAAATATTAGTTGGGGAATGCCATGATTAAATATAGACTTATGTTTATAGAAGAAGGCAAAAATTATATTTTCATTCTGTAAAAAAGTATTTAGATGTAGTCATGCTTCACAGTAAATTGGGATCTTAAAGTGAATCTAAAACGGAGTTTAAAATAAAAAGATAAATTCTAGTCAAAACTGACTAAGTGCAAATATAGCATTTCTGTACATTGGTGTTAAAAGTGCATTATTTCTCCCTCTTCTCCCTTCTCCCTTGAAGTTTTGATACTTAAAGTCTCAGTAAAAACAATTTAAGTTTTATGAGAATGTTGTGATATATATAGTAGGGTAAGTAAAAGCAGAACATATCTTCTTGGTGCTTCAACTAGAACTGGATAGAAAGAAAAACATCTGGATAGAAGAAAATTTATAGTCTTTTATTGTGTCATGACCAGAGGTATGATATGACTAGAGCAAATTAATCACAGTTAGGTGTGTATCTATATGCATTTGATCAGAATTAATTCTGGTTTTCCTATTTTCTTATTTGCTAGATGACGTAAAAGATCTTCTGCAGTGAAAATTACATTTGTGCTGCTACATACCAGGAGTTATAAGAAGGTTTTATTAACAAGGGTGTCCCCATTGTAGGTGAGACAGAGAAAAATCAAAGGATTGAGCGGTTTGCATAAATGATTCTGAGCAAAAGAAACAGAACCCAGATAACCTGGATACTAAACTAAGCCATTATCTAAACATGCAAGTGTTCCTTTTAATCCTATAGTCCTGTGAAATTAGACTTCTGCAATGGTAAATGTTTGTAAATCTGCCGTTGCCTTTTCCTCTGCCTCTTCTCCTCCCCAGATCCTTTAGATGTCATTGCAGTTAGAAGACCAAGTGGGTCAAAAGTAGGAGTTGCATGGTGCTCCTACTGGGCTTTGGTTCCACATCCCATCATCTCAGCCCTCAGGCTGTTGAAACATCACCCAGTATTTCTTCTGCTCCTCCTTTCTCTCACTAGGAAGGAAAGACTTTGTCACAATTTTAGAGATACCAAGGACAAGTATCATGAATTCCCTAAACAGATTTCCCCCAAATGTTGTCTGCTCTGGCCTTCCACTTGAAGTTAGATCAAAGAACAGGCTGAAACTCATTTTATCTGGAAAAGATGGTGAAATAGAGCTGTGCACAGATTTGGATTCCTCTGGGTCTCTGTGCAAGGAGTCTGAAAAACAGCTGTTCTGCATAAGTAGAAACTAAAAATAATAGAGACTTAGCACACTTTTACTAACATTTAATTTGCAGTATATTATAAGGATCACTTTCTTTAATTGGAAGCTTAATGAAAGAGTTCCTAATAACTTGCTGCTGCCAAATAATATCCAGATAGCTGTTGAAGTAAGTGCAACTCTGGAAAATTAAGAGACGGCTTTAGAACATTCTTTAGATTCTTCATGTGTTTGTGTTCATAAATTCTTGGTTACTGATGATCACAAATACTTACTGCCATTCAATTGAATTACATTATTTTGTTTTTATACAGATGACTGGATTAGCTACAAGCCAATTTACAATTCACACAGCTAAAACTATTTAAAAGGATATAAATTATTTGATTAATCTCCGAAAACAAGACAGTGGAAAATAAGGTTCAAATCTTTTACACTCAGTGGAGTACTGTGAAGTTACAGTGCCTAATGGGATGATATTTTTATTGTATGATATTTTAATCCTATATTGTCAATTTTAATCAGTGGTGACATCTTATCATTTTAGAATATAGTTTTTTATTTGTGTAAGAAATACTGTGTAGGTCTCTACTCATGGTAATGTCATCCCTTCCCTGCAGGACGTTGTAAGGGAGAGCATCTTTTATGAGGCTGATGGCTTTCTTCAAGAGTCTCTGGTTTGGTTTTGAGTTCTTAGCAGATATGTTTTCTCGAAGTTTCAAAACATCATCTTCTCTCTGACTTCAGGGAACTTATGGAGAATCATCCTTTTCAAGTAAATAAATATTTGTGGTGTGCATTTCTATCACAAGACTCCTTTTTTTTTTTTTTAGTATAAAATGGAAGTAAATATGATGAATGAAACTATCTAAGTTGTTTAGAAGTATTTTTATATACCCAGTCTTTCTTTTCTTTGGGTTTTTTTTTGGGTTTAATGCAAATATTTGTTAAATGGACTGGAAAACAAATAACTTCTCCTACAATTTTTAAGATTTAATTTATTCTGATATCAGTACCATTAGTAACTACAAGTGTATATAAAATTAGAATCTGTTTGCCCTGTTTTCTTAAGGTTGTGCTGTTTGACTAAAGTTGTTCACTAAACCACAGTTTCCACTGGGTAGATAAATAAGTAATAACATTTGTGTATCTAAGTCAGTTCTGTTTATTGACAGGGAATTTATATTCTCTCCTCCAGTACTCTCACCTCTCTCTCTCTCTCTCTCTCGTTGGCAGTTTGCTCTTCCCTCCAGGTCTTCATTTCATGCATCCTGTAGGCTGGTCGATATAAAGCTACAGTTGATTCAGAAGAATGCATTCACTTTCAGGACCTGATGGATTGATCCTGGTGAATCAAACTCCCAACCTCCTTTTTGCTCACTCCCCTCTTACTGGTGATGAAGAGAAAAATAGAAGAAAGTTGAAACTCATGGATCAAGGTAATGACAATTTCATAATAAAAGCAAAGGCTGTGCTTGCAAGCAAAACAGAAAGAGAAATTAATTCAGTTCTGCCCATCAGCAGGCAGAAGTACAACTACTGGAAAGTGGGGCTTCCAAATGCATTGCAGTTGCTTGGTAAGATAAATGCCATAACCATGAATGTCCCATCTTCAACCTACTTTCCCTGAGTTTTTATTGCTGAGTTCAACATCATGTGATATTGCACATCCCTTTTGTCAGTTTGGGTCAGCTGCCTTGACCATGTTCACTTATGGTCTCTTGGCCACCTCCACTTTACCAGCTTTGGGAGCCAGTGGGTGGGAGGGAAGACAAGGTCTTGATACTGTGTGAGCACTGCTCAGCAGTAGCCAAAATATTGATGTGTGTTATCAACCCTGGTTAAGCCACATGTTGAACACACAGCATCATACAGGCTAACCTGAAGAAATTCAGCTCAAAACTTTGTCCCATCCAAACCCAGTACATAGAAATACAATAAGCAATATGTATTGAAAACGTTGAGGCTGTCTTATGAAATAGATGAGAGGTTGAGTTACAACTGACTTTCTAACTAAAGACCCTGATTTGGATTTTTATCGCATGTCCTATCGTATCTGGTTTTCCTAATATTCTAAGAAATTTCAAATTTTCAGACATTTTGTCTCTTGTCTGAAATTACTGAACAGGCAAAATAGTTACTAGATAGGGACAGATAAGAATAAAGTCAAGTATACAGCCCAATTGGGCAAGTCTCGCTTTCTGTGATTCCAGGAAGCTCTCCTTTCTCTTCTACCTTTTTCAGGGTTATACTACATAATCAATTAAAGGAATGTGAAAAAAAGAACTAAATTACTATGAGATTAAGTTTAGTGATAGTACAAAATCAAAAACATGAGCAATACACAGCAGAGTGCGGCAGACATTCCAACGCTCTACTTTTCTTCTTCTATTAGAACACCAGAGACTTGCCCAGTATTGGCCACCTCCACAGTCTCTTACACCATGCTACATGAGCTAATACTCAAGTTCTTTCTACTCTTCTGAAACAAAGGGCATGTTGCTGTTCCATTGCTTAGGAATGCAGCACAATAGCTGGGTTCTTCAGCCCTGTCTTCTCATATTTCAAGCACAAAATAATAAAAGAAGAAGCTCTTTGCTCAAATTGTCTAGAAGGTGACAATATGGATGTATTAAATAATATAAAACATTATCTGGAGGTTTCTGTCTGTTTCTTTCTACTGGCTAAAAGACAGTCAAGGTTTCAAGACTGAGTTGCTCAGGCATAAAGATGCTTAAAATTAGGTAAAACTAATATACCTTAGATGCTGAGTATTGAAGGGCCCACAAAACAATTACACCGTAAAGCAACACCACCACCAAAGCCTCAATACCTTAAATAAACACAAAATATATAGTAGAAGTCCACAAAATCCTACATCTCCAATGAGCTAGAGAAAGGGGAAAGATCAAGGCTAAACTAGGTCAATTCAGGTATTTATGAATATAATTTGTAATAGTTTTACTTGAACTATTACTTAAACTAAATCTTTCCCAACAATCGAGAATAAACAAAGGAATCCTTACCTGTCATTGACTATCCAATCTTGAAAAAAACGGATTGTGACTTCAGGCTGGACAATCAGTTTAATCCACAGTGTAAACTGGAAGCTGATTCAGGCAGTGAACTCTACCTAATGCAATAAAATACACATGGCTTGCAAAAAAATCTCAAAAATAACAACAAAAAAATCCCAACAACATTCCATTATATTTTCAAACTGCAAAGAGGCAGTAAAACACAATTTCACAATATTCCTATCTATGGCAATTTTTTTCCAATGCCTCTATGGGCTTAACAAACTGCATTTGAAAGCAGTTTTGATTCTGTGCCTCAACAAGAGATCCGGGTGGTTATTTCAGTTCACTTGCCAAATGATCTGAAACCTTATATGATATCCAGTCTATACTTATTCATAGCCATTTATCATGTACTAATATTATTCTTAAAATTAAAGGATTTTTCTTTCCTTGATATATCCCCTCTCAATGTAGTTATAAAAAGTCATTATATCTCCTCTTAACCTTGCCCAGCTAGGCTAGGCAAACAGAGCTCTTCTTAATCTTTTCTTTGTAAGGTAAATATTCCATTCCTTTATTCATATCTCTTCTCTAAATCTGATCCAATTTAAATTAATCACTCCTGAGAGAAATGATTAGAGATGTGCACAATATTCCAGATGAGGCCTTGTGTAGTGTTATTTACATTCCGCTTTCACTTAGAAGAATGTCATTCAATGCATTCTACAACAGCAGAAGCCTTGTTTCAAGGCTACATCATTCTTGCAGTTCGTACTCAACGCCAACAAATATATTGGCCAGATATTTTACCCATCTCCTCACATCAGATTGTCAATGTTCCTTTTGTAGTAAATTTTTATTATTAATTCTTGAAAATATGGCTTTGAACTTTGTGGTGTTAAATTGCATTACATTTATGTGATTTCTTTCCGTAGAATAAACAGATCCTCTTGATGCCGACTCAGAACCTTGTAGTTTGTTTCTCAACTGTATAAATAGTTTTCATTTCAATGTCATAAACAAATGTAGTATATCTGTTCAGTTCCAACACTGATGCTTGAGAGGTGTCTGTGCTGATTTTCCTTCAGCTTGTCTTGCTTTTTGAGTATAGCTGGGGATATTGTCCCTCCTACAAACTTCTTTCACACCCTATTAACCACTGCAATCCCAATGTTTAGTGCTAATTTTCCTTCAAGAAATCTTATCAAATGTTTATCTTAAGTCTGAGTTGAGTAGTTTTACTTTATTAGCCTCTGTAGGAAGTCAGTTATCTAAGAAGATATTAAGTTAGTCTGACACAATCTGTATGAGATAAAATCATGTACTGTAAATTCGATTTACCTCTATGACCCTAATTAGTTCTTGTTCAGAATCTGCTCTAATGCTTTGCATAACATTATAATCAAATTATCTGCTTGGATCATGAGCTTTCCCCACTGCTTTTTATCTTTATACCACATTTTTTCTCCAAAGTTACTACCACCAGATTTACAGTTTACTTTTAAATAATTTCTATTTGATTTGCAAAACCATATGCTAATTCATTCAGCTGACTTGAACATGCTATCAAACCCTAAACCTTTCACACTTAGAAATAACAATTTTTTCCTCAAATTTCCGTACCAGGATTTGTATCATGGTCTTCACATTTGAAGCAGATAATGTATCTTGTCATAACAATGTTGCTCAAATTAAAAAACAAAAAAAAACCCCCAAAACTAACAACAAAAACCAAAACCCAAACAACACAAACCCAAAACAAAATCCATTAATGATAGGATCAATTAAAAATTGTGGCCATTTCTAGATCTTCTTTGCTGGTTTCTAATTCCAAGTATAGAGAAGCCTCCTTATCTAGTTTCTCCTCTTTGCCTATGAAAAGAATAATGTATAAAGATTAGTATGTAAAAAAAACAGTTTGTGTTTTAGTTTCTAATACTAGGGTAAGACCTTTAAAATATTTACTCTTAATGTCTGCAGACTCTAAAATATTTTCATTCTCCCAATGAAACCTTTTTGCCTCTTCTTTTTGTCTCTGTTCTTCTTAATGAATCTGTTTTACACTTCTTTTTAATCTCTTATTAATCTTTTTAATCTTCTTATTAAATTCCTCTTCACAGGATTATTCATGTTGAAAAGCTCTTTTAAACAAGTATTTAGTTTTCCTCTTTGAATAGATGCTCTAATCATGTAGGAACATTTTACTTAAAAGTAAAGTGAGAGTTCTTCCAGGTCCAGTGGAATTCTTTGCCCTGAGGATAGAGAGACACTGGAACGGGTTTCCCAGTGAAATTGTGGATGCCCATTCCCTGGCAGTGTTCAAGGCCAGGTTGGATGGGGCTCTGCGCAACCTGGTCTAGTGAGAGGTGTCCTTCCCCACAGCAGGGGGACTGGAACCAGATGATCTCTAAGATCCATTCTAACCCAAACCATTCTCTGAATTCAAATCTCAAACTTTCCCAGAGTAATCAGCCTAATTAATTTATTCCCTGAGCATGCGAAAGCTTGACTTTTTAAAATCCCAAGGATTATTTATAGATTTAGTTTTGTCTTTCTTGAAGATTGGCTTCAACTGAGCTCCCTGCACTTCTCACAGGAGAGCCACCACTATCCTGGTGGCGTTCTGTGAACTCACTCCAGTTTATTCAAAACCTCATTCTTCCACTAATGGAAGTCCAAAACTGGATGCAATAGTCCAGGCATGGTCAACAAATGAAACCATTCAATGTGACTAATGAATTCAACTTTGCTAAATGAATTCAACTTTGCTAAGTGTTAATTCTTCATACCTAAATAAAGTACCCTTTTCCTTCTTGAAGGTATTGTTGACACTTCATTCAGTGAGAAAAAGTTATAATTTTTTTATAACTATATTTTTCATTGTTTTGAATCGTGGTTCTTCCAATTTGAGGGGGAAAAAATCAGAACAACTTTCTAATAACTATAGATAGAAAGTCAAACTCTTAATTGAAAAATCAGGCATGGCTGAAAAGCCCCACACCAATAACAGTGAAGATGAGAGCAAATAGAAAATAGAATTTCTTCTGGAGCATTTCATATGGATGTATACTGATGATTCCAAAATTTCAGCATGCATTTGACCGAAAAAGTCAGTTTGATCTCTGTCATGAATATTTGTTTCAAAATCTTGTATAAAACTTTTGGTGAGCTTATGCAGGAAGAAATATTTTTGTCTTTGCAATCGCAGAGTGGAAGTTTAAGTGAATTTGAATTATTTTGAGGAAGAATTAATGCAGTATTTGGAAACCAGATAGTATGCACAGGACTTGAATCAGATGTAAAATAAAATTACAGATAAAAAATTGACTTCTCAAAAATTCAAGAAAATAATAGATTAATCTCTTTCCAGTGTACACAATTCAGACTTAATTGTTTGGAATCCTAAGCAGCAAATTTTATGTGAATGCAACTGTACTTTAGTGGGGTAGTATCTCTCTATTGATTTGGCACTTGCCTGCAGATTAGGGCTCTTTATTCTGTGCACAGTGATTTGTTTAGAAATATTTAGGATGTCTAAAATGAACAATAAACTATAGAGTTGGATTGACTATCTAGGCCTGGAGGTTATTTTTTTTTTTTAATTGTAGAATCTAATTGGTTTGCATAACCACCTGGGATACATGGAAAAAACCCCCAAATATGTGCTCCTTCCTCAGTTAAAAATTGACCTGTTGATAGGGCAAAATTTGTATCAAATGGAAGGCTAACAGTGCAAAAATTTAGAAAAGCATAAAAGTAGTGATTCAGCAATATAAATATAATAAGTTAAATAGCCACTCTAACACTTTTTAGGGCAGTCCATTTCCTCAATTTCCACAGATTTCAGTGTTGCCATCCTTGAAATAATGTCTTTGAACCTTATTATAACTTTCCTTTCCATTTATGTTCCAGTTTACCTTCCAAAGTAAAAAAATTCCTAGAATAACAAATGGATGCCCATCTCCTTTTTCCCTTTCACACTACCATAAGCCTCCATTTGCTATGGAGATTCTTTATGCAATACTATTTTCATGTAAAGGAAACATGGTTATCATTGATGCTTTTCCTGAATTAATAAGCTTGCTCTTGATTTTTATGACCATTGCCATCTCTGGTCTCTCATTGTGTTTTGTGTTGCAATAGGTCATGTAAAACCTTCATTACAGTGCATTCCTTTTTTGTGATATTCTATCTTTTCAGTGGAAAACTTCCATAAGTTCCATCAAACAGTTCAGATCTGAAATTTTACTTTGATCATTTCATGCCATACACAGCAAGTGTATATTATTTCCAAAATACAAGCCTACATTTTTACCCAGGATTGTTTGCATTTAAGCTAGCTATACAAGCAGAGAGTTTTCTAAGAGGCCACTCAGGGGACATTAACTATATTTTCAGTTGTTCCTAATTGCACAATTATTTTATAATCTCAAATTCTGGATAAAGGTTAAAAAGAGTGACTGAAAAAAACTCCAAGGCTCTAAATTGTGCAGTTGCCTGTGATACCAGTACCTGCTCATTTTGTTTTTTCTACCAGTTTGTTAGGACAGAATAGGAGACCTTACATTATCCACCAAACCATGTTTTCAAGTCCTTTCAAGGCCATTATAGAACACAAAGGAATTCTGAGTGGTTTTGTGTTTCAGGCAGTAGTCATATAATCATATATATATATATAAAATAGATATTGGTCTGCTTTGTTTTCTAGCTAAAGTCACCATTAAAAACCTGTATAATTTTCTTAGAGATGCAAAGCATGAATTCATCAAAGTATTTTAAATGCTCAGTACTCAGGAAAGGCTTTTGTTTTGTACGATCACTTTTCTCATTTTACCTTAGCTGCTAAGAGTTTTTTGAAAGAAGGCGTCTTGTTTGAAAATCTTTCAGAAGGTAATAAAGATGGTAATAACTCCTTTTTTCGTGAAAAATTTAAAACGTTATAGTAGAGAAGGTCTGGAAAGGTCATCTGGTTCCTGCCCTGAGGCAGAATCAGTTGTACCCAATGGTTAACTGAGAAGGTCAAAAGTAGATTTTACTGCTGTCCTTGTTGAAGTCAGATCTTCACGCCAAATTACACAAAAGGCTAGGGAAGGAAACAGCACACACAACAGGCAGCCTCAGCTGCTCCTTTAAGACACTGCAAACTTGTAGAGCATAGAGTGATTTAAGAGATTGCTTTTAGCTGTTCTTTCCCTGTGGCTCACAGCAGCACTGTGATAGTCTTCGTTCACTAAACTGGCTTTCTTTATCAAAAGACAAAAGCTAAAAAGGCAGAGATGGAGAAGAAGAAAACAATAAGGTAGAAAAAGAAAGCAGGTAAAAATGTTTGTAACATTATGCAACCAATTTTTATACTGTCGATTATGTCCAACATTTGCCAAAGTCAGTGAAGACAGAAATATAGTATGAATAGTGCACCTTTGCTTTCATTCAGAATGTTTGATGCTAAAGATCAAACAACTGAGATGGCTGAGTGAATGGAGATTAAAAGGACAGGTTTCTTGCCAGATTTGCCCATAAAGACACTTTTAATACTTCATAAATGAGGAATAGATGAAAAAGCTCAGCTGCTCAGCATTTTATTGAAAGTGCATTCTGGGGAAATTTTTAACATATTACTTTAGGTACATTGATTTTGGTTCCCCCATTCTCTCATTTATGATACCCTGTTTTAGCTTAGCCCTTTTTTATTTGATCTGATTTTTTATTATTCTTACTGACATTAATTCAGTCTTTTTCTTTGACTCCTACAATTTCTTTCAATATGCAAAATTAGGGTTTTGTTACTGTGAGTTTTGTAAATTTCATATTTAAAATACCTATATGAAAGGGATAGTCACCTCTTTTGACCAGCTGGTTTTATGCAGTGTGTTTGATGCACCTCAGGATGGAGTTTGCCCTGTTGGCTGCCCTGTTGGGCACACCACTGGCTCATACTGGTGTCATCCAGCACCGCCAGATTCCTTTCTGCAGGGCTGTTCTTCGGCCACTCCTCTCCCGTTTATACTTGTGCCTGCATTATTACATCCCAGATGCAGGATCCAGGATTTGGACTTGTTAAATTTCATCCTGTTAATCATAGACTAATGCCCCAGTCTATCAAGATCTCTTAGCAAAGCATCTTGTCCCTTGAGAGAGTCAGCAGCACTCCCAGTTTGGAATCATCAGCGGATTTACTAACAGTGCATTCAACTCCTGCATCTGGATAATTGATAAATATATTAAACAGAACTCGTCCCAGAGCTGATCCCTGAGGAACATCACTGGTGACTAGTCAAAAGTCACATGTAACCCCATTCTCTATAACACTTTGAGCTCTGCCATTTGGCCACTTCTTCACCTGGCATACTATGTACCTACTCATCTCATGGTTGGTCAACATGTCCTGAAGGATATAGTAAGGAACAGTATCAGAACCTTACTAAAACTCAGAAAAATGATATACACTTCCTTCCCTTTACCCACTAGGCAGATAACCTTATTGTAGAAGGACAGCAAATTACTTATACAGGATTTCCCCTTTGTGAACACATGTTGACTGTGCCTGATGTTTGCATTGTTCTTTAAATTCCTTTCAATAGCACTTCTCCAAGCCAAGACAAACTACATGGAAAATTTGCTAAAAGGCAAAATGCAGATAGAAAAACATTTGAATATAAATGAGTAGCACTTGAAGAAGAAAGACGGGATTGCAGAATTCAGGAGTACAGTTTGTCTAAACATTCATTTAAGTTCATTGTGAGATAATAGCAACAACTAAAAGTTCAAATCAAATGGTCTAAAGGGAAATAAATATCAGTCATGTAGTAAATAAAAAATGTTGTCAATCGTAAGAATCCCATTACCTCTTTAACTATAATAGGTACACAGTATTTTACGGCTAGTAGTAGCATGTTATTTCTGTCCTTTTCCATGTCCTCTTAAAACAGGAAGAACATAAACATAGAAAAACCAGCGCATGCACTGATATGATGTCAGACCTATGGAAAACTCTTGGAAGTGATGGAAGTGATGTCTAAGCCTGCTTAGGACAACCATTGAAATAATATTTTGTCACTTTTACCCATTTTTAATGGTAACATAATTACGTCTTCCTTTCTCAAGTTACAGATCTGAGATTTTACCCACCCGGAGTCCCACAATGTGACACACATCAGGTGAGTTTCCTACACTTCTCCATCGTGTGCAAGAATTTATCATTGGTCAATAAAAGTCAGTATCCTGATTTTGCATTAAAAAACCGATGAAAATTCTCCCACTAGTTACCAATCATTCACAAAATCAATGAAAAAGCTAAAAAGACTCACTAATGAAAATTTTTTAATTAGTTGTCTCAAAAAATGTAAATTATACAATCCCTAAGAGAACTCTGATCCACTGGTGTTAGCAGAAGACAAAAAGCTGTGTTAGTACTCAGAAAAGGTAAAGAAGGATGACTAGGTAGAATTTGACTAGTTTGACTTAAATCCTGAGAGAGATACAGGAAAATTCTTATAGCATTAGATTACTGAAAAATTGAAAGAAGAGTGCAATTTGAATGGTATTTTTTATGGATCTTGTAAAACACAACTGATTTTATTATATAAGAAGGTTAAAAAATTGGTAACTGAAAAGATGTAATACACTAAAATTTTTGGAACACAGTATTATATTTACTTTTTTTTTTAAATTAAGAATTAATGTAAATATCAATAATGAATAATATGTTGAAAGAGTTTGAAAAATCTGTTAGTGGACACAATAGTTCACACAATACCCTACCAGTTCTGATAAGGCCTTACTAATATTGACATTGTACCCAATAATGTTCAGTGGTTGTATCAATTATCTAGACATAAGACTACTATGTGATGATGTTTACAGATAATGTAAATTGTATTGGAAAGCTAAATGAAGGCAAAGGACAGGTAAAAGACATCCTGCATCAGAAAGATCAGGAAAACATCCTGACTGCCCGGTGGCCCAACAATACACCGTGGGTATACAATTAACCTTTCAATTCTTAGTGAATTAACACATTCTAAATAAAGAAAAAGGTGAGTAGAATGAAACAAAATTGCTATGCTTTACACAGACATCTTTCTCAAAGTCTTATGTATAGAACAAAATGTCTTTGAAAATACAGCCCAATGAAAATTGTATTTCAAAGGAGAAATGAGTGATGATCCATGGGAGAACATTAGCAGTGATCACACAGTTTAAGTAATCTCCGTAGTTAGAAGTCATCTAGCACAGTCACTGGATCAGGGAAAGGGATATGTAGAAAGACTATTGAGATGATTTCTCTCTTCACAAGTTCTGATGAACCAGATCCTGGAACAAACATGCAAAACCAGTGCCTGCATTTCTGGTCTTCATTTATTACAGCTGAAATATCAGATAATGTTTAGAATAAACACTGCAGCCATAGCACTACTGTAACACTATAAGGTACGAAATAAAAAGCCTCTCCTAAGTATACTTGTGATGCTTATAACATGTTTATATGATCTACATAAATAGTTCAAGCTTCCATGCTGCCTGGTTGCATGACTGCTGATCCTAGTGGGCTGATATCATTGATACTAATAATATAAACTAAAAAATGAACTTATAATACAAACTAAAATATGAGCTAATAATATAAAATTGTTCACTCCTAAAAGAATATAGAAAGTCTGTTGAGATACCTTTGAATAGTTTCCTTCTGCATGAGTTATTTTCCAAGAGAAAGGAGGTGATGCAGATGGTCATAGGCAATCCAATATTAATGTCCTTGCAACATGATGTTACACATGAAGAGACAACAGTCCAGCTGGAAGGCATTAGAGCACATGCAAAAGTATAGCCAAGTCACAATATCACTTCAAACTAGTTGTATCTAAATTACTAAGTATCATGCTAATAAAATTGGACAGGTATGCAGTAAAATGGAAAGGATAAAATATTACCATCTTACCAGGGATAAAACTACAATGTACAGCATTATTTTGAATGATAAAACACAAAATTACCATTTGATATTTTATAATTTATTATGTGATGCTGAACAACAGAAAATATATTCAGATAATGGATTAATAAAAAAAATCAGCATCTTCTACCTAGTATGCTATCAGATTATTAATAAATGAATAAAATAAATCTTATTCTTGAAGCCATATCTGTTGATAACATAAAAATGTCTCCATCATTGCATGTTTTTGGAAATAACAATGATGTTGTGGCAACAGAAGAAAGAAAATATTTGTCTATGTTAATTACAGTTAAAAGACATTCCTAACATAGGACCATAGGAGAACAGGGGCCAGCCATTCTGCAATGTCAGGCAGAGTTTATCAAGTAACCTCTGCTATATTGATATATTTGTCCTTTATACGAGATCAAACAGCCTCATACTTTTTAACCATTATCTTTATCCCGGATTTGTAGGTAAGCAAGGGCTCTCTCTGTGAAATGCCAGCTGCCTTGATATGTAAATGAGTCTAGGGCCTAGGGTCTTTAATAGTTTAAAATGATGAGGCTAAGGTGCTTTACTATAGTGTTGCCTTCAGGTGCTCAGCTGTACCAGGTAGGTGAAATGTTTTGTCATGTTCTGTACATGCAGAGCAGACACAAAGGAAACACCTCAAAGAACTGTGCTGCATAAAGTCTTTTAAGCCTTTTTTCAGAAAGCAGTTCCCACTTCTTCAATGCTGGCTGTCACATACCAGTTGGAACACAAAGTGCCTGGTGTACCAGAGGGGGGAATATGGAACTTTGTTCCTTTACTAACCTGACTACTCACATGGTATGGAGTCTGTGGAGCATTAGTATGTGCGGTAGCCAAAAGTTTAGCCACAATACACGAGCAGACTCAGGATATATATTCCTGTTAGCTGAGAATGGAATCTGTATTTGTTGTGGAATACAGACATGATTAAAATTCATACTCTCTAACCATTTATTCAGACCAGGTCAGAAACTCAATCTTTGTTACTAGGAATAGTTCAGGTATACACAGAGTGCTTCTATCAATCTAAGCAGATGAAAAAGCTAAGGGAAGTATAAGGCCAAGAATGTAACAGCCCAGACCACAATGTTTTTATCCCAGGGTAGGTTCTTCTTAAGCCTGTTGGTGACGTGCTGAGCTACAACCAGGTTCAAAGCACATCATAAGCAGAAATATACAGACCATGAAATGTGGCACACATTCCTATTCTCACTGTCTCTTATGTCATAGTATGCCATGATATAGCACCATCAAGATCTTCCTAACCATTATCAAACATGTCTTGCCTCACAAAGGAAGAAAAAGTTGCCAGCTACAACAAACAAAAATCCCACCAACTGTTAGTCTTCCTGCCCAAATATGAGCTGTTCCTCTCACCCGAGACATTGCTTGAGTTGCAATCCTGCTTGAGTTGCAGGACCAATCTGATTGTTAAGTACATATCATTTACAGAAGGCAGAAATAAAGAGTGAAGATTAATAATGAATGAATGTATGAAAATGAATAATGAGAAGGAAAAAGAGAAAAAGGAAAACAAAAAGAAAAGAGAGAATTAAAATAACCCAATAATTATTGGGTTTTCCCAACAATAAGTTGATTCCAATTTGTCATTCAGAATTTGATGGTGACACAAGGTGTCAACTCGGACATTACTGTTTTGGAGCAGAAGGAATTAACACAGAGATGATGGATGCACACTTCGGCTGGATTGAAGCACGGAGCAAACAAAAGGCAAATTAACTGTACTTTTTTATTAAATCTCGTAGAGGACAGGAGTAAATGCCATTTTCATTATCATGCGCATTGAAAAAAGGGAATAAAAATTTACAATGAGATGAACATGGTTCCAGTAATTATTTCCTATTTTATCCTGGAGATTTTATTTTTTTCCAAAGTGTCCTGTAGGCAGAATTTCTGGTTTAAATAGTGAATTCTACAATGGAAATAAAGTCTTTTAAGACCTTGTATGTTGCACTGATTTCCATTACAATTTGTAGTGCAATTTAGACTGTATCTTAAGTATTTAAAGGAGTTAATATAGCTTAACAGATTCATAGTCCTGACAGAATTAAAAATTAAAAATTAAAAAGATATTGAAAATAGCTCTTGCAAATTATTTACACTTTTTGGAGGGCTCCTTATCTGCATTTTGACTGTTATGTAATCTGTGCCTCTTGGCATAGAAATTGAAAGACCTTTTCTTGTTTGGATAAAGCATTTTCCATGCAAAAAATAATTTGTTGATTTAAATTACGGGACGGGGGAAGAGAAAGATACTGAACGTTAAATAATTTGAAAAATAAGCTAGATTAATGAATCAAAAGATAAAAATGCTCATTGATTTCAAAGAAAAAAAAATCAAAGGCAATGTAATCCCCCTAATTTCCAAGCAAATCATTGCTTCACACATAAAATAACATTTACAAAGAACTGCAGACTTGATGCTAGTCACAGTGGATTAAAATCTGTAGTGTATGCAGTACAGGGCATACTGGATTTCATAACTGTCTCTTTCTAACCAAAATTTTATGTGTAGAAAGATAGATTGTAAACTGAACAGGTTAATACTTCCAGACAGAACAATAAACATGTGACTGTGGTTATTATGTCAGGCAAGGCCAGATAACCTTTATTATTTACTTTGTGAAATGGGATTTTTAAGAAAATTCCTTTTTCAAACATTGTAATGCTGAAATGTGTGATGTAAAATGCAAGTCCAAAAGTTTCAAAGGCCATGATATGCACATGAACAGATCTAGGTTTGTTGGAGAGAAAATATGTCAAGTTTGCATTACATTAGTTGGATTCACTTACATAAAATTGCAAGTCTTGTACATTTGAAATACTGAATTAGGTCTTTGTATTAAAAATGATCAGACAGCAGCAGCAATTTGTTTTGTTTTAAGGAAGTGCTAATGTATTATGCAGGGCTAAAAAAGCTCTCTAGAGATACCAGTGAGAGAAAGATAATCTAATATAGCAGAGGAAGAATTTCTGTGATAGTTTTTTCTGGATATTTCCTAGTTTCCCTGTTGCAAGCCCTGAGATTCTGTACCAGTAGGGAAGACAGAGAGAAAGACTTTCACAAGTTTAAGATAAACATAACAGCTTCTTTTCTGTTTGGAGAATAATTCACACTCTGTATAAAACCAGCTAACGTGACCCTGATTCCGAAAAGTGTTCTCAATACTTTTTTTATAACCTTCAGCTTTGTGGTATCCAAGGCAGGAACATTCACAAGTATCTGACAACTGAATGAACCATGTATTTTTGAACTACTTCTACTGCTTATGTGGGAAAAAAAAAATGTTATTTGGAAGAGCATATAATTTATTTTTAAAATGGCATTTCTAGGAAGTACTGAATTAATTTGAAGAAAATGGGGAAAAAACTGAATAAGGGGGAGAAAAATCAAAGCAAATGGTAAGCAATCTTGTTTATAAGAATTAACCTAGATATTTTGGAAGGGAGGCAAGAACCCAAATATTTGGTTCATGGTCAAAATACATAAAACACCCTGCATGTGGTGAAAACAGAGAGGATAACAAGAAAGCACAAAGATGTTTAAAGATCCTGCTTGAATGGGGTTAGGAAGAATCCCTTCCATATTTCTTCTCTCAGTTAAGGATGCTGGGCTGATAGAGGTTCTTACTGAAATGCTAGCAGTTCCACCGTGACCTTTGCAATGTTCCCTATCACCTTTCATAGAGAGTGCTGCTTTTTTGTTTGCCATTCACTGCACTTTGCTGCTACGATTTAGCCATTGCATGTATAGTACTGTCTTTTACTCTGTTACTGAGTTGAGTGAATTACAGTTTTAAAGAGCTGTATGTAGGACTGGCAAGTGAGTGGTAGAGATGTGTATTTATATGTGTTTTTCTACTCTAACCTTCTCAGATGACAGTGATGGATAGTGGGGTGCTGGAACACAATAAAATTGAGTGAAACACTGAAGGCTTGCAATCTCTAAAGTCAGATTTTATCAGGGTAAAAAAAAGAATGTTTCAGAGCATGATCTGCAAATACTGAAAATTGAAATCTTTTCCATTAGACTTGCAAATAAATATTTACAAATAAATCTAGCATGATTCCTCTCTCTGTTGCAGAGAGAGTCTCTAGAATGATTGAACCTGCTCAGGTCAGACTCCCTGAAGCCTGCTGTTACCCTTCTGCTCCCTTTGCTCCGTGCTCATGGGACCCTGACTGAATACATAATCTCGGCAAACAACAATAAGCCTTGCCCCCTCTGGCAGAAGAGCCCATCTGATTCACAATTCAGCTGCCACAGATATATAAACAAGATAACAATCTACTCTGATACCCAACCATATTCTCTTAAAAAATATATGCAATCCATTGTCTTTTCAATAAGGTGTGAATATGGGAATTACACCAATTTTCACAGCTGACTAAAGTGATTCTTCTTTGTGTTGCTTATAGAACTTGACATATTCCTACTAAACTAGAGAAAGCTAGTATCCATGTGGAAGTCCTTTAGATCACCTAGAAAGACAATTACACCACAAACTGTAAGGCATCTGATATTAGGCTCATCATTAAAATGCTTGGAGTCAGAATTATTGCTAATAGTGAAAAACAGGCTATGTTCGTTTATGATGCACTTTCTGCAGTTTTTGAATTCCCAGGCTGGCTAATTCTGGTTACAGAGGTTTTTGCATGGTACTTTTGGTTGTAATAATCAGGCCCTTATAATCAGAAGTTTCAAAATGCATACATTTTCTCATTTTTTCTTTTTAGGTCTTTTCTCGTGTATTTCCAGAAGACAAATATATGTTTCATATGTGAGCTGGTTTTAAATGAAATCTATTTTCAACACTTCACAAAGAAGTATAAGATGAAAATCTACAGAATTTACCTCAAGGATCACTCTAAACCTACAGTTAAAACAATAACTTCTATTTCCCAGGACATTTGCAAGTGCCACAGGCATACTGAATTCTGTAATTTCAAGAGTCTAAGGCCATTACTTCCACTTAAAGTAGAAACAACCATAAACAATATATGAAAAGAGCATTTATAATATTATGAAACTTTTCAGGGGTCTTAAATATAAATATATATATATATATAAATATTTTTCCAGAACATTATTTTTGATGATACTATAGCTATATAGGTGTCATTAATATTTAAAACTACAGTGTAATACAAAATCTGAGGCATTATGGCATTATCTTCTGCTGTATAGTCTGTGCAAGATTATTACAGTTTAGAAGACTCATGATTTGTGAAAGAATATTTAGCATAAATAGGACTGGGCATATACACAACTGAGTTGGGAACTGCTATAAAGAACTAATTTTTGTAACTGTCCTTAGACCTTAAAACTTTGATGGCTTTGCCCCAACAAACTCCTTCTGTCACCTTAGTTCTTTTTTCTGGAAGAGATACATTGGACTACTGCTTTCAAATTTTAGCATCAGCCCAAGTTCTCCTTTATCTGCCATAGCTGCCACTTTTGCCAGTCCAAAATCTGTTCTAAGATAAAGAAAGCTTGTTTCTTTAAACATAATTACTTTGGAAACTTTAAACTTTGGTAAGTGCTACAAACAGATAATCTGACAGACAGACAGATCCTCACGCAGACAGAAAAAAACTTGTTCTCTTCACTTTCAGCATTTGTCAGACTGTTAAATCACAGAATCATAGAACTATAGAATGGTTTGGGTTGGAAGGGACCTTGAAGACCATCTAGTTCCAACTGCCCTGTTTTGGACAGGGACACCTTCCACTAGATCAGGTTCTTCAAAGCCCCATCCAATCTGGTCTTGAACACCTCCAGGGATGGGGTATCCACAGCTTCCCTGGGCAACCTGTTCTAGTGCTTTACCACCCCCACAGTAACATCTAATCTACACCTCTTTCACTTGAAAGCCATTCCCCCTTGTCCTGTCACTACATGCCCTTGTAAAAAGTTTCTCTCCATCTTTCTCATAGGCTCCCTTGAGGTACTGGAAGGCTGCAATTAGGTCACCCCAAAGTCTTCTCTTTTTCAGGCTAAAGAATCCCCATTCTCTCAGCCTTTCCTCATAGGAGAGATGCTTCATCCATCTGATAAACTTGGTGGCCTCCTCTGGACTCCCTCCAACAGGTCCATACCCTTGTTCTGGGGACCCCAGAGCTGGATGCAGTGCTCAAGGTGGGATCTCACCAGAGGGGGGTAGAGGGGCAGAATCCCCTCCCTTGCCCTGCTTGCCACGCTGCTTTGGATGCAGCACAGGATAAAATTGGCTTTCTGGGCTGCAAGCACACCTTGCTGGGGCATGTTCAGCCTCTCCTCCACCAGCACCCCCAAGTCCTTGTCAGGGCTTGGTGGAGACTGAAATGTTATAGTTCAGGGTTTAAATATCTTCATGTCGTGAAGGACTTTTGCCTGTTATAACAGAACTGTATAACAAAAGCTGAATGGAAGACCACCATGTCCTGACTGAGGCCCTGCACTGCACAGTGATGGAGAAAAGATAAAGTGACTCAGGTCTGGGCTAGGGAAGAAGAATACATTTTCAGGATTAAGCCTAATACCTTCAGAGTGGAGACCACAGCCTCAGGGTTATCAGTTGCCAGGCTCGCACAGGCCCTCACACCAAAGTGGGGAGGAGGAGAGGTCTTGGATGTGTGGTAAAAAAGCCTCTGGTCAGAGGCAGTTAACACCCATCCTTCCCTGTGAAGACCAGCCCAGCTGCAGGGGCCCCTTCACCCTGGGAAAAGCTGATTCCACATGAGGGACAGCAAGAGCGGATGTCATGGCCCATCAAAAGCCCCCCCAAAAGGGGTCCCCAGACCCTGCACTACAGAAATGCAGCATGATGCAACAGATCTATGGTGTTGCAAGGGACAGTGTCGAAATTACCCACCCCAGGGGAGGCACCTGTGCGTTCCCAAATGTATATTGATCCATTGGATTCTATCATTTCGGCGGCACAAGGCGACAGGGGACCCTCACTGCCAAGAAGACCAGATGGAGGGGAGCAACGAGATGTCATTGGGACCCTCAGAAGGGTAATATGCTTCTACTTAACCCCTGTCACTCTCCCTGTCATCCCCCCCCCCTTTTGTTCTTTCTTTCTCTGTGCATCTTTTACTATTAAATAAAATATATCCATTTTTTCGGCATCAACATCTAACCTCCTTTGGTTTTAATCAAGTTTTGGGGTATATTTTCAACCTTTCTGGGTTCAATCCATTTTATTCACACAGACTTAGTTTTCTTTGCTCTTCTGTGTTAAAACCGGATCGTAACAAGGCTGCTCTTGATCTGTTCATTCCTGTACTAGTTTGAAAGCAAACCAGTGAGAGATTCCAAGTCAGAACCACAATTTAATAGGAAAATTAAAATAAATGCAATAGTACAGAAACACTGATGGAGTCAGAGTACAACCTGACACCCTGTCTGTCAGAGTGGTGGGAGCAGACTGATTAAATGGCGGCTGCAGTCCTCTTGAAGTGATAGATGTGGTTCTGTTGAAGCAGCGATCCTGTAGAAGGGTCTGGTCTTCCTCTGAAGGTCCAGTGGTGGTTATGTAACTCTTGTCCTCTGGGAATCCAGTAGGTAAGGCTGCCTGTAGTGTTCCAAACCTCAGACTATATCCAGGATGGAATGCTTGGTTCCTCCCCCTGGGCGGAGCATCTCACAATGGGATGATGTAATTCTGTTCGTCATGCAGTGAGGCCCATTTAGCAGAGATAGCCCCTGGAGAGAGTTATCAGGGATGAGTCATAGAGGGGATAAAGAACACTGCCTAACTTATCTTAACAGCTTGCATAGATGGTAATACAATAAATACATTTTGGTTACATCTTACATTATAACCTAAGACAATTCCCCAGCCTGGATTGATACTGGGGGTTGCCCCAATGCGTGGTGATGACCACGGTAAAGCAGCTGTCCCCCGGCCACTCATGGAGCTCCACAGTGAAGCAGAGATCCACCTGAACCCATGGACAACCCCACACTGGAGCAGGTGGATGCTCGAAAAAAGGTATGACCCTATGGGAAGCTGGCACTGGCGCAGACTCAAGGCAAAACCTGCAGACATGCCTTAGGGATGTGGTTTATTGATAGACTTTGTAATTCTGGATTAACAGTTGGAATCAATGATCTTAAAGGTGTTTTCCAATCTAAATGCTTCTATGATTCTCTGCAGGAGAAGCAGAGCCATACCATCTGTTCTGCATGTCTAAATACAGTAGCTCAAGGGAACTGTACAGCTCCTTATTTATCAAATTTTACAATAACCTGTAAAGCAAAATGTTTTGTCTGGATGAAATCCCTGTGTCCAGCTTTCAATTTTATTTTTTTTTCTCAAATAGCATTGACTACTGGAAATAGCTGATCTCAGCAAGTCACACTCCAGCCACTGAGAGTTTAGGGGCTTATTAGTGAAAGCAGAATTAATAAACTAACAAATTCCTAGTGTGTACAATCAAGCCAAGAACAGTACTATCTATCCCCATGGCATATTTATTTTTCAGCTAGAAAATATACTCAGCAACTCCCCAACCTGCAAGAAATACTTACCATTTTCTTTTTAGACAGGAAGCAGTATTCTCTCATTTCGTCTCATCATCTCTCTCAGACTGCAAATGGCATGATGATAATGAATGACATTATTTGCACTGCAATGATTTGACTCAAGTAATGGAAGCACAGATCTTCTGAAGAAAGCTGACAGCAGTGAATCTCAGATGTTACTGGGAAAACAAACAGGCAATTACCAGCATTTGGCAGCTGAACTTCCCAGCTGAACGGGAAATATGAAAGAGGAATGCCTAAATCAGAAGCTACAAATTATTTCTTAAGAAACCCCAAACACCACCAGAAAAACAACAAAACCCCCCCAAATATATTAAACATTTACATTTGTAGTGTAGGAGGAAAAATATAGAAACCAAAAGGAGAAAACCAAACTTGATACATTTGCAAATACAGTGGGCACTGGGAACTCACAGTGAGGGGGTCCCCAGAACAAGGACATGAACCTGTTGGAGTGAGTACAGAGGAGGCCACCAAGTTGATCAGAGAGATAGAGTACCTCTCGTATGAGGGAGGGCTGAGAGAATTGGGATTATTCAGCCTGGGAAAGAAAAGGCTTTGGGGTGACCTAATTGCAGCCTTCCAGTACCTGAAGGGATAGGGTACAGGAACAATGGGGCAAGATTTTTATCAGGGCATGTAGTGACAGGACAAGAGGGAAAGGCTTCAAACTGAAAGAGAGTAGATTTAGGTTGGATATTGGGGAAAAGTAAGGATGGTGAGGCACTGGAACACCTTGCCTGAGAAAGCTGCGGATGTCCCATCCCCCCATCCCTGGAGGTTTTCAAGGGAAGGTTGGATAGGGCTCTGAGCAACCTGGTCTAGTGGAAGGCGTCCTTGTCCATGGCAGAGGGGTTGGAATTAGATGGTCTTCAAGGTCCCTTCCAACCCAAACCATTCTGTGATTCTATGATTCTATACCACCATGAGCTACAAGCAAATCTGTGCTCCCATGCCTGAAGAACCTCCTCTCTCCTTCACTGACTTTGATGCACAGCTATTCCCTTCACATATTCTCATTCCTCTCTTCTCTGTCCACAATTACTTCTCAGCAATAGCCTTTTTTTTTTGCCTTCTAAAATGCGTTATCACAGAGGTGTTACTACTATCTCTTCTGGGCTCAGCCTTGGCCACTGGCAGGTCCATCTTGGACCCAGCTGTCATTGGCTCCGTTGGACATGAGGAAAGCTTACAGCAGCTTCTCAGAGAAGCCACCCCTGTAGCCACCCTCTCCCCCCATTTCCCGAATCTTGCCATGCAAACCCAATACAACCAGCCGCAATGGAGGAAGGTGACCTGGCGTTCGTCACTGCCTGTCCAGTTATATATGCGCCGAACCAACGCCCAGACACGGGTGCAGGGCAGCCCCCCTGTGCCAGCCCACCCATTGCCCACTGCTTCATTCTCACTGTTTTTCACCCAGTCACAGGAAGCGGCAGCAGGGGCAGCAGGGCCCGATGGGGAGACCAGGACACCTGCACTGCGTGGGAAAGCCCAGGGAGCCTATCCAGCACTTCACAACCCAATTAAGTCCTTTCAAAGTACCCTTTTAATCAATGAGATCGAGTTGCAGTGCACTTGAAGAAATTGGAGGGATGTCTCCTTGCCCTGCTGCTCCCTTGACTCCTGGGGCCAATGGTGTAATCAAGATTTGATGCGGATGGTAACCCTAGCTATGTGATTATGTTGTTTGTAAGATAATTATTCGATGTTAATGATATGTTAGGGAAACTCTTCCAGTCAAGGTCTGGGCTCTGGCCAAGCCCTGGCCCTGACTGGACTGGGAATGGTACCATCAGACCCAGGTGTTTCTGCATAAAAGCTGGACCCCCTTTTCAAAGTAAACTTGAAAGCCTTGCCTGGGAAAGGCTCTCCAGGTCCTTACTATGAAATGGGGCTTCCCAGCAATACCAGACTCTGGATGATGGTAGAGTATTTAGACAGTTAATGATGTATTGAATGTAAAATTACACAATAAATTTATGGCATTGGGTGATTAGAAAAAGAAAATGTTCTTAGTGGGTGTGACTTACTGCTATTTTCCCCATTTTTCTTGGTTTGGCTATGTAGGAGAACAAAATCATTTACAGCAGTGTAGATTCCCAAATGACATCCACTTGGCCTGTGCTTTGTGAAGCCAAGGGTTGTGTTTCAGCAATTTTTTAGCATAAATTCAGTTATGAAGGGAGGTACTTTGATGTAATGTAGGAAACAATTACTGGAGGCATATTAGCAAATTTGGAATTTGAATTGCTGGTTACACCACCCAGCTAAGGTTACTCTTGAAGATGATTCACTTAAGTCAGACGTATTTTGTCAGAATGTAATTTGAAGGACCAAATTGGAGGTACATCGAATGCACCCTTCCCATCTTGATGGCAACTGCCCACACCGGAGAAAAGACCTGTGATGCTATCCGGCATTGGCTTACCTGTTTTGCCACTCTGGGCCTTCCTGACACCATCAAAACGGACATTGGACCTGCCTACACCTCAGAGAGAGTTTGTAACTTCTTGCAGCAATGGGGTATGTCGCACAATACGGGCATTCCCCACTCTCCCACAGGGCAAGCTATTGTCGAGCATGCCCGTAGAACCTTAAAGACCATGCTTGAAACACAAAAGAAGGAGGATTTGGGGTGCCCTCACAACAGACCGGCTAAAGCCCTGTATGTCCTCAATTTTTTAAATCGGGACGAGAATGGACAAACTGCATGTGAGAGACACTACTCTTTTGACACAAAGGCTCATCTAAGACCTCCAGTAATGGTGAAGGACTTACTAAACGGACAATGAAAAGGATCTCTGGATTTACTAACATGAAGAAGGGGTTACGCCTGCGTCTCCACAGGCCACCATGTGGAGTGGGTTCCATCACGGTGTGTGCAACCTTTTGTTGCACCGTCCTGATCCCATGTGTATATAGATGCTATGTTACAGGTGTATGTTACAGTTTTTGAAAAGTTATTACAGTTATTATTGTTGTCACTGTTATTAATGTTTTTGGAGTTGTTTAGGTTTTTCTTAGTGTGTTTTCATTGCTTAAACAAAAGAGGGGGGAGATGTGGAATATAAGGTTATATTGTTAAAATGGTTAATGCTTATGCTCACCAGAAGGCCCCATGGGAAAGGCACAGCTGCAGGCTGGATGGCTGGAAGTTGGTTGAGGGGTAAGAGGCAGTTGAGTGACAGTTGGAAGCAAGATTGTGAGTGGCTGGAGGAACGCTTGGACAGCACACGAACGTTTCTTGGGGTGACTTTATGATGTGTATCCCCTATCATCGCTCTATGCCCAGACATGATTCCTGTGCCTTTCTGTGCCTTCAAACTGAGCCCGATAGAGAGGAGAGAAAGAAAAAAGGGCCAGACGAACTTTTTCAAAGCAGTCTGTGCTTCAAGGTCACTACTGCTCTGTGTTCCTCTGCTGTGGGGAGAAGAGCGGAGGAAGCATCCTTCCTTCTTTTCAGCCAGCTTTTTCGGCTCTGTTTCTTCGGAGAGAGATGGAGAGTTAAACCTTGTTTCTTCTGGGATTTCTGGTTCTTTTTTCATCTCTTCTGGACTGGTTCAGAACACCAGAATATCAGAACCCCACCAGGGGACCTTCCACTGGCCTGGAGGGGGGCCCCCATGCCGACCCAGCTCCAAGGAGGAGGAGAGAGACCACACCCACAGAAGGACTCTCAAATCTTTCAGGTTTTCTCTCCAGAGTGAGAGATTTCATTATTTAGCATTATTATTCTTTTCCTGTGTGTTTGTTAAATAAATAGTTTTTATTTTCTCTTTCACATTCCTCCGAGGAATATTTCTTTCCCGAACCTGGTGGGAGAGGAGCGGCTATAACCTGCCTTCCTTTGAGGAGATGTTCCTTTTGGACGTTTCCCTGAATTTGGCCCAAACCAGCACAGAACGAGAAGCTGATTGGGTGATAGGACGTGTGAACAGCAGCACTGCAGCTGTGCCAGCCAATGGGTGACCTTCTGCTGTTAAGTTCTGCTAGGCTTCAGTTTGTTTTCAGTTGTGTTCAGTTGAGATTCAGGGTATAAAAAGGGGGCGATTTGTGGCAATAAAAGGATCTTCTTTGGATATACAAGGGGGTCTGTTGTCTTTGTTCCCCATTGCTACAATGGCATATGGTATAATACAATTGTCTAGATTTTGCTTTGTTCTTATTCCAATGTGTATGTGTGCATTAGTTAAACATGAACACAGGTTGTGAGATTTTAAATAGTAGACCTGAACTGTGCAGTTCAAATACTTCTTTATGCTCTGCATGACAGGTTGTAACTTTGTGTTTGTACAGTGAAAATTCAAATAAGTTTTAATACTTATGAAGGCTTAAAAAACCACTAAACTAATATATTAAACTGCTAGTATTTTCAGTATCAATCTTATGTAAATAAAAGACCTAAAAATATTTTATCTAGTACTTGGCAAAAATATTACTTGTGTTTCATGTATGCTCAGCTCAGTGGATAAAAATAATCCATATTCCCATTATAAATTTGAGCTTATTTGAGTTGTCAGGTGAGAAAGAGAGTGGGGGAAGAGAAAGCAGGGGAAAGCTACATATTGAATTTGGGAATTTTGTTTAGAAAAAATATATAACAAAAAGGAATAGTCGAAAATAGGAAAAGAACTCCTGGGTAGCAGCTGATAAAGCAGAAAGAACAGAATCTGGTGTACCACAAATACACCTAGTCTCATCCATGATTTGTGTGCTACCCTGGCTGCAAAAGTTTGCAATACTGACTGGTTTTTTCCATAAGAACTAGCCATGAAATATCCTACTTTGATTCAAAATTGAAAGAAAATTGAAGAAATGCTTATTTTTCTTTAATTCAAAAACTACTGTATTTTTTCCTTTAGGTCATGCCTCAGTTTTCAGCTTAATACTGTGACTCCGCAAGAATCCTAAAAGCACGGGGAAAAACTGAGACATTGGTACATGTACCTCGCATCTTGTTTATTAATTTTTTAGTACTGAGGGCTTGCATACTTTACATTTCAAAGCACTGTCCAGAGCAGAACAAATTATTTGTAAAATAATTAATTAAATAGATTATTTAATAAATTCAACCTTACTCTCTCCATGTAGAAAACACATACATGGACTTCATTTGCCCAAATTTATTTAAAATAAATGTAAAGATGTTTCAAATATTTTTCTTTATTTCCTAGTTCTGAGACTTGTCCCACATTTGTCTGAAAATGTATGAGTGGATATTTCAGATTTCTATGGTTGTATTTCCATATACTGCCTAATTTTTCTCCCCATCTCTAATCCAATAACGTAATCAAATTATACTTTTGAAGAAAGCAGGGAGCAGAGACAAGAGACTGAAAAGAGCTATGTAACAACCAGAACAACATTATTGCCAATATTGTGTCATTTAAGTTATATGTGGAATAGCAGGGAGGTCACTGATGCCACTGCAATGCCACTGTCAATTACATTTAAAAGGTCATTGGGGTTGGGAGAAGTTTCCAATAAGTGGAAGAGAGCAAATATCACTCATATCTTCAAGAAGGACAAAAAGAAGGATTTGGGGAACTGTGGGCTACTCAACCACACCTCAATCCTTGAGTAGCTGATGGAGCAATTATTCTTCGGAACTATTTCTAGACACATAAAGAACAAGAAAGTGATTAGGAGTAATTAACGTGGAAAGGAAATCATACTTAACCGATATTACAGCCTTCTACAATCAAGTGGCTAGCTTGGTAGGTGATGGAAGAGCAGTGGATGTGTTTACCTCAGCTTTAATAAGGCTTTGGACATGTTGTACCTTAACATCTTCATGGACAAACTGACAGGTTAGGGGAGCGCGCAGTGAGGTGAATCAGAAACTGAATGAACTACCAGACCCAGAAGGGTATCAGTGGTACAGAATTCAGTTGGTGGCAAGTTACTAGTTTTGATCCTGGGACCAGTACTCTTGATTTTCATCAAGAGCCTGTACTCTAGGACAGAGTGCACCTTCAGCATGTTAATAGATGATAAAAAACAGTGAGGAGTGACTGATACAGCAGATGGGTGTGTTGCCACTCTGAGAGACCTCAACAGACTGAAGAATCAAGCCTAAAAGGATCTCATGAAGTCCAACAAAGAGAAATGTGAAGTCCTGCATCTGAGGATGAGTAAACCCAGGCACCTCTGCCCACTGGGAACAGAGCCAGTATGGAAAGCCATACCTCAGAGAAGAACCTTCAGAGTCCTGGTGGACAGCAAGCTGTATCAGCCAGCAGTGCATCCTGGTGGCAAAGAAGTCCAGGGGTACCCTGCTCTGCATTAGGAGGAGCATCACCACTGCTAACAAGTGAAGTGAATAGATGTTAATGTTGTATTCAGTTCTGGACTGAATGATCTCAAGAGATGGTTTGTAACCTCATCCATCCTGGTATTCTGTGATTACAGATACCTGCTGTATGTGTGCTCTGGCTGGATAGATCTGATTGGGAGTTGATATTCACCATTTCTACAAAAACTGCAAAAGATTTTGATAAGCAAACCTTTTTTTGGTCTCTTATTGGAAGTTTTGAGCTGCAAGATCTTGAATGAAAAACAATACAAGGCCTTCCACAAAACTGTCTGGAGGAATAAATGCTCACAAAATCAACAAATTAAAAGCAATTCCCTATAAAAATATTCTCCAAAATTTTCAAAGTAACACTTCGTGGACACACATGGAAAACAGAAAAGTGCATTACTTGGTTTAATTCTGAAGACTGTTTTACAGGGACGAAAATGCAAAACACATATATTAACAACTTTGGCATCTCATGGCTGAAAAAAAAATTACAAACTAACATTTAATTTGCACTATAAATTTTAAAAAGGAATAAAAATTATCATTGTGCATAAATTCTCTCTGTAGTTAAATGCTTTAAAGAAGGTTTTTCTGACCTCCTAACCTTATGTCCCCCATCCAAATATTTTAATCACAATATTTTGGAATATGGCTACTGTAAAAAGTACAAAACCAAAATCAAAACCAAACCAACAAAATAACAAAACTTTTAAGAACTCATGAGAAGAGGATGGAAGAGAATAACTCCTGAAATTCACATTGTAAACTTCTTGGGACAGGAAAAGTCTCTGCAGTCTTTGTTTCTCCCTTTTGCTCATTTTCCCATGCAGTGATCTGGAGAAAGGAGACCCCTATTATTCTGTTTTCTCCTCTGCCTTCTCCAAGAGTTGCTATGGTTACAAACTATCTGAGCAGACTGGCATTTCTATGCACGCAATCACTGTGCTTTGAGAAAAGGGAACTGAGGTCTCCCATATACTCTATTCCTCCCCATCCTCCCTACCTCCTACCCCCTGCTTCTTTCAGAACTGTACCCTTTGAAAACTCTTAGGGAGGTTTGCTTAACTAGGGATGTAAAACATTTTCCAGTACCAGGCTAACAGTGATGGCATTCCTCTCATGTCTAAAGACAGGATTTTGTAACTGCAAATACATGCACATAATTATGTATGAATATTAGTCCTTTGGAGTTCAAAAGACCTACTCACATAAAGAAAGTTACGTGTGAATTTTTGTTTTATTTGTCACTAACATTATATTTTCTTCTCCAGTTAAGATCACTGAAAGGTGATTCTAAGAGAGTATCTAGGGCAACGTTTAAGGTAGAAAATCTAGGCTTCCTTTTAGTAACCATACTAATTATTACAGGATATATGTAAAGCCATTTACCCATTTAAAAATGTATTTCCTCAAATGAAAGAAAAGCACTAGCATTATATTTATAAACATATATTGTTTTGAATATTTTTTGCTTCAACAAACAAAATCCACTTTTAATGTAATCAAGCACTGGAAACTACAACAGTCAAAACTGGAAACTCTTTGTGAAACATATAACAAGTTTCAGTATCCCTTTAGGCCTAAAAACCTATTTGCACACCGCTAGTTAAAGTTACAAAATCTTGTGCAATTTATTTGCATTCAGTGCAAGATTTAAAATAGTTTCTTTGCCTCAATGGCTTTCAATGCTTTTTAAATAATTATGATTTGAATTTCATAGTTCATGCCATTTGGATACTGCTGAGCTGAGCAATCTATATAAAAAACCATTGCAATATCATGTCCCATACCATGGCTGACTTTGGCATTAATTTAGAATTTTTGCTGCTTAGGATTTTCTTTTTCCCAGTGGCATTTGCCATCTTTTCAGTGCAGCAGCTTCATGCCTTCTGTCATTGATAACCTGTTATCAGTTCTGATCAGCTGTGGGAGATGGGTTACTTTGACACAACTGCTGTGACTTATTTGTTTGAGTTTTTCATTGCCCACTTTTAGAGGGACCTTATTTGAGCAGTTCTACAATAAGTTTTATATCTTTCAAGCTGGTATCAATATAACCTTCTTCCACATCAAAAAAAGTCATCTGTAGACCACACTAGCAATTGCACGTTGCATCCACTCTCAGTGGACATTGCTATCCCATGGAAAGCAAACAAAACTACATATTGATTTATTTTACTTATCTATAATTGTTCTTTCCTCCTATGTCATTCTGGGCTTTGGGTCTTACACTCATCATGCAATAAAGTAAGGTTTATTTTTCTCCCCAAACTGCTCTGAAAACTCTCTTAGTGATTCTGTCTGTTAACAGGACAAATACAGAAACCTATAATTCAAGCTCAGATCCGTAACAGGCAATCAGTCTAGGTTATCAGATCATCACATGAGTGCTAAATCTGGCTGTTACTGAAGAAATGAGGGATTTTCAAAACAAGAAGTTTAATAAAACTCTTCAGATAAAACTTTCTATTGAGTAAATTTTACTGGTGTTTCTCAAGGTGGAGATGATCCCAATTTCTTGTCGATTTTTTGCCTTGTTTTATTTTCAGAAAATCTTTTGTGTATTGTTCTGTAACAATAAACACAAAAGAGACAAGAATTTTAGTCAGAACTAGATAACTGTGAGTCAGTGAAAAACACATGAATGCATCCATATGCACTGTTAGAAAGAGAGGTTTTTCTGACTTTTTGATTTTTTTTTGTCAAGACTGTGGTATCTCTGTACGTGTGTATGCTTCTTCTGTACATTTATGAACAGAAAGAATCCACAGATGTTTAAGGTCAAATTTAGAGGCAGCACTTTATGATTGAACTGCAAAATCTTATAGATAGAATCAGATCCTCATTTTATAAGCCACCTTTATTTTACCTTTCTTGGAAATATGAGTTCAAGGATTTGATAACTGTCTAACAACTGTTGACTGAAAATTCAATTCTGGCGACAAGGCTGCTGATCTGTGGAAATCTGGGAACTAATGAGACAACAAAATTTTAACTAGTCCCTTTAGACACTTATATTGGTTTGGGAAATAAAAGATGTCATTTTGCATGGAAAAAGGTCTTTATAGTTCTTTGCAGAAAAAGAAAGACTTACTGCTAAATATTTGAAAGGTACTCTCAGCCACAAGAGGAAGTTATAGCTATAGATAGCTAGATACATATATGTCTATCTTAAAGTATTTATAGTCATGTGTCTTAGTTTAAGACAATTATATGTGGCAGAGACTCCAAAATGAGTTACCTCCCCCTTAGTTTTAACCACTCCACTTTCACCAATAGGGAGAGACAAATATGAGAAAATATAAGTGAAAAAATAACAGTTTACTAAAAAGAAAAGCAGCAACAACCAAGATAACAGCAATAAGCTCAACATACAAAGGTGTTGAGTCATATGTTCCCCCCAGGTACAAAGAAAACAAGGTGGTGGAGAAGCTCCTCCTCCCGAGATAGCAGCCGCCATAGCAGATCACATGGACCAGAAGACAAAGACAATAAGATGGAGAAGCCATGTTCTCCAGTGCTCAGGGAGAAAAAAAAGAGGTCTTTTGCCTCACACTGCTTCAGCTTCTTGGGTTGCAACTCAGAGATCTGCCCCAGGCAACCCTCTCAGGAGCCCAGAGGGAAACAAAAGAGAGCGCTGTGTGTCCATTTCCTGTTCATAAAGTGATCCCCCATCCCCTCCTTTCTGTGACCTCAGGGTAAAACACACAAATCCTGTTTCCTGGGTTGCCGAGTCTTAAGGTGACAGTAAGGCAGACTGTGCGGATTGATGGAGTAATATGGAACACATAGGTTTGGGTTTGGGGTTTTTTTTGGAGGGGGGCACCTAGAACACCATGAACTCCAGATTTTCTAGTTTATGTGAATTTCTGAGATTTTCTAGGGCATCTCAAATAACGTTTCTCATTGATAAGCAGTTGAAATCTGTCCTAAAGCAGAATAAAAGAATGGTTGGAAAGGTATTTTGGGACTAACTGACCTCAGAATCAACTGTTGAACGTCGTTAGATTGAGAACTTGTGTTCTTAGAAATGACTGGCTACAATTCAAGTAGACAATTCAGGAGTGCTAGGGCCTAGTTTGGATGAGTCTGGAAATCTGGCAATAATAAACATATTTAGTGGAGCCTATGAAAAGTGTAAAATCATAGAATCATGCAATAAAATCATCAAGGTAGAAGAAGGTCTCCCAGGTCATTGAGTCACACCTTTCACTGAACACCACCATGCCAACTAAAATATACCACTAAGTGCCACATCCAGTTGTTTCTGGAAGACTTCCAGGGATGGTGACTCTACTACCTCTCTGGACAGCCTGTTCCAATGTTTAACCAACCTTTGAGCGAAGAAATTCTTCATGAACCTGCCCTGGTGCAGCTTTAGGCCATTTCCTCTTGTCATGTCACTGGTTGCCTGGGAGAAGGGTCCAACTACCATCTTGCTACAACCACTTTCCAGGTAGTTGTAGAGAGCTTAGGTTTATCCTAAGCATCCTCTTTCCCAGAATAAACGATCCCAGTTACCTCAGCTGCTCCTCATAGGATTTGTGTTCCAAACCCCTAATCAGCTTCATTGGCATCTTTGGACGCATTCCAGGACCTCAATATCTTTCTTGAATTGAGAGGCCCAGAACTACAGGACTTGCTGTGTGGCCTCACCATTACTGAGAACAGGGGGACAATCTCTTCTGTAGTTCTTCTGGACATGCCATTTTTGATACAAGCCAGGATTCTGTTGACCTTCTTGGTCAGCTGGGCACACGCTGGCTCGTGTTCAACTGGCTGTCAACAGCACCCATCGGTTCTTTCTTGCTGGGCATAGCCTTCTAGCAGATCAATACTACTAGCCAGCTTAGTGTTATCTGTATGTTTACTGCAGGTGTACTTGATGCTCTTATCCAGATCGTTGATAAAGGTGTTAAACAGGACTGGCTCCAATACTGAGCCTTGGGGAACCCAACCAGTTACTTATAGCCAACAGGATCTAGCACCATTTGCCACCACTCTCTGGGCTCAGCCAGTTTTTAACCCAGCGAAGAAGACACCTGTCCAAGCCATGGCTGCCAGCTTCTCCAGTTCTCCAATTTTTTTCCAGTTCTTGCATTAGTAGACTGTCAAAGTGTAGTAGATACAGCACAGTAAGGACCTATCAGACTTAAGTACCTATATAATTTTTCATAACAATTCATTTTTTATGTTCTATAAAATTGTTTACATATGTGTTGCACAACAAATATTTCAGCAGGAAATAGTGGACAGAAATAAAGGACCTCGGCTAAAGTGGCATCAAACTAATGTATATTTTGTGGCATCAATTTAACTAAAAGAAAAATGGTTGAGATTTATCTTTGCTTCGTAAAGAACTCAACAGTAGAAGATGAATAAAAGATTTCTGGCAGTCATCATGGAAACAAAATACCTGATAAGTAAAGTGAGTAATGCATATTGAACGAAATGAAAAAGATAAAAATTCTTGTTTTGATCTAACCAATAAATTGGTCCATCCAGATTTGATTTTTGCACTATATCTATATATATATATCTCACTAAAATATAATCAGGCTCTTCAGATTTCCATTTATATAAATTAAAATTTGCTTTCTGAAGATATGACCTCCCACTGACTTCAGTGTGTGTAATATTGTTTCTTTGAGGATCTGAGGCAAAGCATAAAACTAACTGTAGCTTGGCAAGTGGTGGTGAGGCACAGAGTTCTTCCAGATAATTGTTTCTCTGTACAGCTAAATAGAAAAAGATAAATTAGAATGGTACATTTTAGGCTTAAGAAACTGTTTAGATTATCTTTTCAAAACTTGAAAATTTCTTGTATTTTTTGTCTGTAGTCCATACATTTGATGTATCATATGTTTTCTAGAAAGCCAAGGTATTGGTATAGTAGATCAATAACTTTATGTTAGCATAAGGGAACCCGGTTAGGCCTGGATTCATCCTGCCAGTTTTAGTTATCAAAGTATCTAACTCAGAGTTTTTCTATAGTGATCAGAGAGACTATGAGTCATCAGATGTTTTTGAACAGTGATTAAAATATTAAGCCACTCCAGTTATAAGCAGGTAGACTTGCTCTTTGAAGACGCTGCCCCCTTTTCCTCATAATTGATTAGGTAAATACCTAAGAATGGGCTGATATCTTTACTGAGCATCTAAAATCAGGACAAATGGCTACTGTATGTTTAATTGCGGTTAAAGAAGTAAATGGAGACAGGGCACAAGGGCCAGGAGTCCTCCTTTTTCTGCTGCGGAGTTTGTACAATGAGCAGTTCTCAGATACTTCTAAGCACAAACCACAGCATTCTCATGTCAAGGGACATATACAGGCACGCATTTTAAAGACATGCCAACTGTCTTCCATGTCAGCCTCCCATCATCAGAGCTGTTTTGCTGTTCACCCTAGGTAGCTATTTACTTTGTCTTGGCTGAAGTGAAATCAGGCCAGTGCTTTTCGTCATCACAATTTATTTTTGTGTGTGTGACCAGCCTGACGATTCTGACATTAGAGTCTTTGCCAATTCCCATGCAGGGGATAATCCTCCTCCTTAATTGGAACTGCTCAGTGTAACCAGCAGAGTAAGAAACTGCTGCTGCTGCAAGATCACCTGCTGGCTGAAGAGGCATTTCAGGCAGCCACAGCGAGCTGGGATCTAGCCTGTTTCACTTACTAAATCTTTACTCCTGCAGTAAATGATTATCTTGTCATGTACTCGGCATAGAAAGTCTACTGAAGACCTTCAGAAGGAAATTTCATCCCTTTCAGACTTTTATCTCTCAGATAGAATGGTGCAGAAAGGATATTTTTTTATGTAAAAGAAAAAGAATAATTTTCTATATTAACTTCGGTAAAATTATTAGGTAGTAGGTCAGTTACTAGGTTGATCCTGTTATGTAGTCAAGCTTAGGCTTATGGGATGTATTGTAGAGAGTTTACACTGAGCCTAACTGAAATAAAAATAGAAGAAAAATTATTTTGCTTTGATCAAAAAAACCCCCCAAAAATGGAAATAAATAATGCCACATTATGTTTAAGTATGGAGGAATAAAGATACGTAAGTAGATTTACACACATGACCAAGGAGAATCAGACATAAAATTGGCAAAAATTTAAGCCAACATGCATCAAAACCATTTTCTCATCTTCAGAAGATGCATGTGTAAAAAACCTGCATGCAAGTGTAGCAGAGAATTTCAAGAATCAAGAGCAAAGTTCTGCTGAGGGAAAGATCTGCATAATGATCTCATTAATAACAATCTCGTTGGTTAAAACTCTCCTTTCCTATCCTGCCTAGCCTTGACCTGCATATATTATGCAGGTTTTAAACATCTGTTTTAGCTGTTTTGCTGAATAGATGAGCCGGCTGCATAGCTAAAGCACATGACCTTCATATGCTTTTTCAGAACAGCTTCAGTCTGTCAGAGAGACTGCCAGTGGAAAAAAAAAAAAAACAGGGGGAGAGAAAATAAGCAAACAAACCACACAATAGTAGAACTTATTTTTGATTTCAGTGGGAATCTTTTTGTGTTGCTGCTGTTTCCAGAGCTGAAGTGAACCTGATCTGTAAAGCAACTTTCTAAAAAGAACAAGAAATAAGGCAAGATGAAGATTTTCAGTTGTAGTGATAAAACTTAATGGTTTTGATTACCATTTCCTACCTGAAGTTATGTGTTCTTGGCTTAATGTAGTATTTAAAGGTCTTTCTTCTCAGCATGCCCTTAGGAAAAGTTGCTAAAGCTTCATAAATGTTATCTCAGAATTTTTATAATCCATTGTAGTAACATGTATGGAGTTAACACCCTGCAAGTATTGGAGTCTAAATAGGATTCCTACACCTATCTAACAATAAATCTAAAGAGAAATATCAGTATTTGATAATACTTCTGTGTTTTGTGTTTATTGCATACTACCCTGGGTTGTACGCAGAGGGGCATTTTAAACGTACGCTTTTGTAGTGGTTTAGTTCACATTTCTTACCTTCTGTGAGATAAGAGGTTTGAAGACAGGCAAAGCAGGCTCAAACTTAAAGAATATGAAAGAAAGGTTATTACTAACAGAGTTAAGAGTAAAATAAAATAAGAGATTAAGACAAAAACCCCTTTTTCCTCCAAACACCCCCCCCCCTACTTCCTCCAGCACAAATAATGACAAAACATGGAATTTTGGTCAGCATTCACAATTCTTAAAAGTCTCTCTCTGTTAATTTGAGGAAATAGAGGTCTCTTTTACGTCGCGTGGTTTTTCCCAAACTGCACCAGCTAACAGCCTTTATCTCTCTCGTAGGCTGCACACTGAATTCTCATCCCCCCCCCTTATGTTAAATGGATTAAAGAGGGAGAAAACAGTTTGATATTACAGTCCATACCACGGTCTGTAAAAAGCAGATTTAAGCTGCGCGCTAAAAAGCACGTCTCCGCCCTCTCTTCCCCGCCGCCATCTTTTCAGCTTCACTCACTTTCTCCTTCTCTCTGACACCGAGGAAGCCATGATGAGGAAACCAATCCTCTTTTTCTCGGGTCTTGCGATGGAGAAAAGCTCGCTCCTGTTATGCTGCTTGCACTTGATGTTATTTTACAGTTCAGTATAGGCTGAGTTGGTTGTAGGAAAGTTCCGTCAGCTCCCGCCGCCTCCTCACGGTCATGTGGGGGGGTTCCTCAGCGGTAGCTTCAGACGGTCTCGGCTCTGCAGCAGCAGCTGCTGCCCACGGCTCCGAGGGGACTCTCCCGGGGCCGGGGCCCGTGCCCGCCGGGGCCGGGGAAGGGGAGGCCCAGGGCCGCTCCAAAGAGCCCTGGCCAAATTCCCCCTCCCCCACACTCCCCTCCAGGAGGTTTGAGCAGAAGAAAAAGGGACACTTCCTGTGTCTCCACTGGCTTAAATATGGAAATTTCGAGAAGCGTGACTGGTCAAGAGATCTGTCCATCAGACTCAGGGTCAACCCACGACAACTTTCCTCAAGAATTCAATAATCTTTATCCTACTGTACCATATTACACTAAATTATATTGGCTACCAATGTGACCCAGTGTCATGTATTTATCTTGCACTCTAGTACATCCAGCCTTAAATAAAGATCTTATTACCTGTAAAAGTGCAGAATGGAAAAGACTTCCCTTACCCAAAACAATTCACAGCCTGATCTGAGAGGATTATATGAGATTTGCCCATGGTTTAGCATCTGGTAGAATTAGAATGTAAAACTGGAAGAATAATGGATGTACCAAATGTTTAAGTTTCTGCAATAAATATAGTCCAGGTTTCTGCAAAAAATTATGGCTAAAAATTTACCATTTCATTCACAAAGAAAAGATCAGTGCTGAGTTACAATTCTCACATACTCATGTTGGCCTTCTACTGATGGTTCCCTCATGAACCTGAACTTGTGTCAAATTCCTGTTTACTGGAACCCAAAACAGAAGGGAGTCTCAGAGTGCAGTGCGACTCCTGTAACTACCAACATTCATTTCCTTTCATAGAGGTCTACCAGGTTGGTCAGGCATGATTTTCCATTCCCAGAACAGTTGTGTCCAAACACTTGCTTGTTCTTCAAGTGACTGGAAATGGCTTTGTCTGGAATTTGGTCCATTTTACTCCATAATCTTCCAGAGGACAGAGGTGAGACTGAACATCCTGCAGTTCCCTGGATACTCCATCTTGCCCTTCTTAAAGATGTGCAGTTCAATTCCTCTTTTTGGTTAGGCTGTCTATAGTCTGTAGCAAATGTTAACACAACACTTCCCAGGGCTGGCCGCCCCAACCAGAGAAACATGTCACCAAAGCATAGCACTGACTGGAAGTTGCATACAGCCTCAAACACCACCTTCATCTTCCCTGTACTTCACAAATTTCTGTATCTTCACCAACTTCTTCACTAACTTTCTACTTGTCTCCATCTCACAGCTGCTGGCACTCCATGTGTTCTAGCTCAGTAGGAAGCCAGACAGAAATCCTCTTTGCACCTCTATCTTCTGTGCACAAGATTTTGCTTGGCAGGAAATTTATTTTGTTGATTTTTTAGCTCTTGGCAACAGCTGTATGACCTGGAGAACACCATTCTGGAGGTCCATTCTGCCTCCCATGCTGAGCTCTAAATCAGTCTTAATAGGTTTTTCAATTAGGTCTCTGTTTTCCCACATCTGAAGAGATCTAGAGACGTGGCAGGACTCTGACAAAGTCCCCTATGGGATCTATCTGGAAAGGTTTCTCAGAGAGCACCTGACACACTCAGCTGGACCAAGCTGCATAAATATAATGGTTATCAATCAACTTCAGAAGATAGCTCAGAAGAAAGGATGAGATCTGTAGGTCCGGCGTGTCAAGACTGCTGGTCTTCTGCCAGAGGAATATTGCATTTTCTCCTAGACTTAGTTACCTTACCCGAGAGTGTAGGGAAGGACCTTCATCAGCTTGAGATCTCAGCTTCTATCAACCATGAAGTCAGGGGCCTCTCTTAATGATAGACTAAATATTTGCATTTAGGCTGGTGACTATTAGCCAGAGCTACAATATGAAGTGAACAGCTGTAGAGTTAGACCTTCTGCTCTTGCTTACAGAACTGACATGATGTTACCATCCATATTTTTCTAAAGTCAGGTGTTCACGACACCATGCTGAATCAGCTGTCACAGCCCAGCTCCATGGAGATCTAGTTCTGTTTCTGACATCAGTTTGACTCTCTGATACATTAGTGTGGAATCATAGGCAGTCTAATTAGCTGGGTCAATAGAGTATGTAATGTAGCCATATAGTTTCCAGTCCCAAAGCTCACTCATTCAGTTTTAAGATGTACTTTCAGGTATGTATGCTGTTCATCCCATGAATAAGCAGAGATGCTATGTATAGTTTCTTCCTTTTTTCAATTAATGGACATAGTAGCTTCTCAAACTATAGAAGTTTGTCAACAGCCAAGACAAAACCTCCTGAAATACACAGATCATGGACAAAAGGAATTCAACAGTGGAGCTGAAAACTATTTTGCTAGACTAGATGTGTTTATTTCTTCTTTATGCTAATCATCCTGGTAGAGAATCACTTCGAATACAGATTCCTTTTAGCAACTTTCAAATCCTGAGAGGGGCTACCCTAAGCTGTTGTGCTGGTTTGCATTCCTATAGTTAAAAACTATTTCAGATATTCCACAAGCATTCTTCCTATGTGATAATGTTTGTTTTCTGAAAATATGGAGAAAATATTTGCTGTTGCACTGAGTTATCCTTCACAGTGTTGGCAGATTCTGGAAATTATTTAAAAAACCATCAAAGATATGTATTTTTTTTTTCATGTTGGAAAGCTGCAAAAGCAAAGACAAGCTTTCCTTCAAAAACAAGAACAAAACAAGGTATCTGGTACCTTTGAAAAACACTCAGAAAGGTATATTCCTCTACTAGTGTTTTCATATTTTCTTTAAAGGAACGTTTTATGTTTAACAGCCCTATTTTCCTGAATTGCTTTCATTTGGTGTTAAGTGTGCTGTTTCCCGGCGTCTCCGGATGTTGGCCTGGTTTCTCTTGAGTTCAAAGACATAGTTTGTGTTACTCTTTTTGTACACAGCCATTTGCTGTAAAAACTAAGCTGCAGGAAAAGAACAAACAAAGCAATCCCTACTAAAATATTTGGCCGTATGGTCTATAAATCACTTTGGCAGGAAAATATCTTATGAACATACTTTTTCGGTTTTCCTTTTGAAGAGATAGCAGACTGAATTCTGGCTTAGAATATGGCAGTGTGAGGAGGAAGTGACTCAAAGACAATAGACTAAAAGAAAATCTAACCTACATTAGTGGAAAATTTAGCAAATCCATTGTATTTCTTTAAATTTTTATCGAGATTTTTCTGGAATACACTGGATGGAGACAGCTTGCTTTAAACAAAGCTAACAAAAATGTAGACTGGAATTGTAAAAGTGCTAAATGATGGCAGTATCTCAAAATTTATTTTTTTAAAAAACCAGTCTTTTTCCATGGTGATCTCAAGGCTGAATTATTATCACAGAGATTTTACTAATTCCTGCTTCCATTAATATTTAGAACACACAGAACATACAATATGCGCTAGTGAATTATTTCCTAGAATGACACTTCGTAAACACAGGCCTGTTGTATGTAGGTAAAGTCTTATAAAATGAAGGCCTTGTTGCCTATGTAAAATCATGGCTCAGGCCTGCTACCTTGGCTAGAGAAGGATTAGGGCGTGGCTGGGGCTAGGACTAGGGAAAGAGGCGTGGCTGAATTAGAGGTAGAAAAACATTCTGCATGACTATCATGTGTTCACATAGTGCTGTATGGTGATTGGTTGAATTAAGCTTGTTGTGCTTTAAAACTATGTAAACAGCTAATAAACTATAAAAACGCTGTGTGGTAATAAATATAAGCCTTTTGCCTGAAGCTGTTGGTGTGACTTGTGTGTGTCACGCCCGTCTCAGCAGCAACATTGGCACAGTAAAACTCAGAGATCTCAATTACTTAAAAAAGTATATTGGAAAGAATTCTTGTTTTAGATACCGTGGATAAATAGAATATAAGCACAGTTACTATACCAAAGAATACCAGATGAGTATCCGTAAAATGGAAGGATTCTCAAAGAAAAATAATTCAAATTAAAAGCTCATGGAATATATCTTTAAAACAACTCTAGTCTATCTGAGTCTTCAGGTTGGCTTTTAACCGCAGTTTTATAGAACACATTGGATTGCAAGAAAGGCCCATAACGGATAAGAACATAGGTCCTTACTGCCTGATCTCATGCCTCAGACAGCCACTACTGGGTGAAGAGATAATTGCATCACAGTGTGATAAAGACTGAAAGAGTCTGTATCAGCCTCTTCATCCTTTCCTGTTTGTTCTGCCTTCTTACTCCCAACCATACATATACCAGTATGCATATTCACAGAACTGCACAATTACATATAAGAGAGAAATTAATCAAGTTTGATTTAGTCCAGATCAGTGCTCTGTGAATAAATATGACTAATTGCTGAATTGTAATTCATAGAAATATTTTACTTTCTGCAATATTAAAGATGTTTGAAAAAAATTGCTTGGGGGTGATTTGATTCGAAGATTCTAATTTCTTATAATGTTAAAATATACTTAAGGAAAAATTAATAATCAATCCCTATTCGTTTTTTCTGTGACACATGGTCTTACTACAATTTCTGCTTGTGGAAATGTAATTGTCCTAACAGCTTAACTATTCTAGTCAGGTATATTTTACACTTAATTGATTTTCCAAAGGAGGAGGAAAGCGGACATGGAAGAGTATTCATTGAATACTGACTCTGCTTATGTGATTAGAGAAAATACTTTAATAAAATCTCTATCAAGTAATTAGAACTGGAAGGGGCTTTAAAATCCTATAATTCCAACCTACTTGCCATGGGCAGGGACAATTTCCACTAGACCAGGTTGCTCAAAGCCCAACCACATGCCCTTGAACAGTTCCAAGGTTGCTACAACCACAGCTTCTCTGGGCAGCCTGTTCCCGTGCCTCACCACCCTCACAGTAAAGAATTTCTTCCTAATGTCTAATCTAAACCTGCTCTATCTCAGTCTTAAGCCATTCTCCCTTGTCCTATCACTACATGCCCTTATAAAAGGTCCCTTTCCAGCTCTCTTATAAGCCCCTTTTAGGTACTGGAAGGTGCTCTAAGGTCTCCCCAGACCCTTCTCTTCTCCAGGCTGAACAACCTCAACTGTCTCAGCATGTCTTCACAAAAGAGGTGCTGCAGTCCTCTGATTGTCTTTGTAGCCCTCCTCTGGTCTGTCTCAAAAAAGGTTCTAATTAAAGCAGAGTCTTAGTAGCACATCTGTGTGTTCCAGTGTTTCTGTATACTTGTCATGAATGCTTCTGTCTAAAACATTTACATTCATGGATTTAGTTTAAGTTATTTCAGTTCTCTAATTAAGATAATGTTCAAGGGCAGCACTAAATTCATTTCTGACATGTCAAATTGAGTGAAAATAAGAACTAGATCCAGAAAGACAGAAATATTAACCAACACACAAGTTAATTGTGTATTCTAGTCATCGAGACACTAAAAGGGGTAGAAATACTCATAGTGTTACTTAAATTTCAGGATGGGATGCCTTTTTCAAGGGTGGGAATGATATTTTTTTTAGTGAAATCCTCACTGTTATACACTCTTTTATGTGATAACAATGGGGATTGACTGTTAGATAATTGATTTTCAGTGTGTGCTGTTATACATTTTGAGTAAATGCATCCAGAATTAATTAACCCAGAACTGATTCCCTCCAAGTTTATCAGGTTAGTTGGTTAAAAATTAGAACAGCGTAGTTGGAACAAATCCCCATCTAGGGTATTAATGGAACAAAATGTATTTTTCATACTGATTTAAAAAAATAAATCTTGAGAGCCTACAGCACTTTTCCTGCATAAAAGAGAGAATTTAATCATTTAAGATAGGAAAAATGTGACAAAATTTTGCAAACTTCAGTTCCCTCAGAGAAATGCAGGGACAGTCAGTGTCTTAATACTTGTCAGATCCAAAGATCTGAGTAGACCTAGATGAACTCTGTGAGACTTATAAATATATTTCAACCACCTGTAATGCAATTGATTTTTCAGGTTCTATAATTGTGAGCTGTTTGCAGCAATACAATTTTTCATTTATCTGCTCATGTCTTTAAATTACTGTATGTCTGTTCAAGCCAAACAATACTTCTATCAATGATAATATTTTAGGCATTTTATACTCACCAGTAGATAGGTCATCTTTATCACTTGACACTATCTATTTGCATTCTGTGTAAATGAAACTTCTAAGGGGAGGAAAAACTTGATGAAAACAAGCTGGAAGAAAAATGGGAGCAGCTCTGAAGATAAGCTGAGATTTTAGCTTCTTTTTTGCCCTCTTTGTTTCCCCTCCCAGAATACATACCTGTTTGACTTGTCTTCTGTGTCCTTATTCAATTATAGAAATAGTTGTGTGGGTTTTTTAGCTGTTTTTTTTTTTAATCTTTTCATAACATTTAGGGCCATCTACTTTTTTCAAACAATAGCTTAAAAATCTCTGTGTAGTCCTAGTAGCAAAAGCTGAGGTCAGTGATGGGAGAATCAAAGGCATGGACTGACCTTGTGTGAACAAAAATAGCAGATAAAATTCATAGGCTTCATAAAATAAATGGCAGTAATGGCCAAAATGAATGTTTGTGATTCTGCTCAGGGCCTGAAAGTGAATTTCAATATAATCCAAACAATTTTTAAGTCTTTCAGAAGAAACATCTGAATGGAAAATTATTCTTGGTGTTGTTTTAAGCGAGCATGTTCACCATTATATATTTCTTCTGATTTTATTTATGGTGCTTCTCATATTAATATCAGAGTGCTTTGGAAATGATAACTAAATTTTATTAAATTTTGACAAAAATGTAAAATATTTATGAGACAAATTATGATGATTAATACAGTTTTATGAACAAAGACAATTGCATGAAAGTAAGGTTAAGAAAGTCCAAGAGTTTTAGGGATTCAATTTGGTGCAACAAAGATCTGAGGTTTGTATTGTTTGTGTTTTGTGGCATTTATTGTTTGCTTTCAGTGTAGTTTTGCTTGTTTATGTGGGGTTTTTTTCCCTCCAAAGGATGCAAATATAATCACCTTTTAATCACATCTCATTTTGAAACAATTAGCTTTAGCTAGTTTTAGCAGCAGTGGGCACATCATACAACCTTCAAATTTCTGCTCTAACACTTCTGAGCTTAGAAGTTTAGTATTCTCTTCTCAGCTAAAGCACTTAAGCAGCATGTCCCATGGTTTCCAAAAGTGCACCAACCACAAGATAATTTGTTCTTTATAACTGATGCATTACTCAACAACTCCATATTTGCCAGCAAAAATTACTTCTAATAAACTCAGTTAATTGCTAGCGAAACCAAATCAAATTGCAGATGTTTTGGAGTGCAAGCACATGGCAAATTCAAATTAGAAAATGCAGAAATTTGTTAAAAATATTTGCTTTCGAACAGGAGAGTTTTCTCTTGCAACCCTTGCAGTAATTGTGCATGTACATCTAAGAATCACTTCATCAATCAGCAACTGCTGATCCTACAAATAGGATGTAATTAGCATGAATGAAAAGGAATCCTGCAGATCCCTTTACTGGACTTAGAAGCTTTTCCTCACAAAAGAGCAGATAATTTTTCAATATAACTCAACAGCATTATAGAACTAAAATAAAATTTGCATATCCTTACCTTCACTGGAATAGAATGAGAGTTTTCAGCCTCTCAGAGTATTATAGCATGCATTTCCAAAATTTGAGACTTCTGAGAAATAAGAAAGAGTAAGTTTCTACTTATTGCAAAACTTTAAAATATTCAGTCTTTTAGAGGAAATTTTCAATGTGCATAATACAAACATTGTACACTACATTCTTATATTGAGTCATTCTTCATGGTGTTGCAGGCAGTATAAAATTTACATGTGAATAAAAAATAGAGTAACCATTTTTTACATGCCTGTCTTGATCATAGAAATGGTACTACAAGCTACATAAAACCAGCAATAAAGAATACAAGAGTCTTCAGAAGTGAAATAAAGCTTTGTCTGCATGCGTAATTGTTACCTTCATTGATAAAATGTTGGTAATAATACTTAAAACTCTGTCACAGAATGTTGGTAGGATTAATTACTGATATAAGATGAAAAATTATATATACTGGCTAAGCATCATAATTGCCATGTTAAAGGATGGAAATTAGATCGATCTGAACTTTTGAAATGAAACCTTTTAAAGGACAAAAAGAAGCTTGTTAAAAGGGTCAGAATTATATTTAATATTTAATTTCCCAACTGCTACTCCTACAATACATTTCTGTTTGCCCTCTTTTATACAATAAATAACAGCACGCAACACAGCAATTTTCCTTTAACAAATAATAAGTTGCTATCATAAAAAAGCCACATTCTGAATACTGTATTTGATTGTAGATTTATCGACATATGAAAACCGGCAGTTAACTCTTACATGATAAAACACAACCAAAATTTTCAGCAAGTTATTCTCCTACAATCTTTCCAAAGCCTCTTTGTACTACCTTGTTTACTTTGTTCTTCAGTGAGTGCTTAAAAGAAAATAATGTACTTTACTCAACAGATTTACTATACAAGGAGGGGAAGGAAAACAGATTTATTAGATGTCTCATTACAAAAGTTTAAATCCCCTCTTTCCCTTCACCTTCTGTTTTACCTTAATTATACTTGCTCACATGAAACCAGAACTACAAATTCGTCCCTTGGGAGTGATCCTGTTTATAAACCTGGCTGTGTTAAAAGTTTTTCTTCATATTCTGTAGTTATTTGACAAACGGAGCTATACTGTCCACAAACTGTGAAATGTCTTAAATGAAGGCTGTATTAAAACCATGACAATATTTTTCTCACATTAAATATTAAGATGGAGGTAGGAGTTCTTGTAACAAGATCGTGGGTACACATTATTAAATTATTTAATATTTGTGTGTTTATGTAGTGCATTGAGTTTGTCTGGCTGTTAGGCAAGGCTCTATCATTCTTCCTCCTCAACAGGACAGGAGGAGAAAATACAGCAAAAAGCTTCTGAGTGAATGAGATTACTCAGGAATTACTGTCACTGGCAAAACAGACTTGATTGAGGGAAATTGATTTTAATCTAGAAATTAATTTACTCTATTTCCAATTAATAACAGAGTAGGCTAATGATAAATAAGAACAAACCTAAAAACATCTTCCCATCACCCTTCTTCCCAGGCACTTCACTCCCAACTATTCTACGTCCTCCCCCTCAGTAACACAAAGGGATGAGGAATGGGGATTGCAATTGATTCATAACTCTTTCCCCTCTGGCCCTCCTTCATCCTCATGCTCTTGTCTTGCTCCACTGTGGAGTTCCATCTCTGTAAAGCAGTCCTTCCTGGGCTTTTTCCACCTGTGTCCTTCCCGTGGGCTGATGTTCTTCATGAATTGTTCCAGTATGGGTCCCTTCCAGGGGTTGCATTCCTTCAGGAACAGAGTGCTCCGGTGTGGGTTCCCCTCAGGGTTTCAGGTCCTGAGAAAAAACTTACTCCTGAGTGGACTCCTCTCCATGGGCTGTAGTTCCTACCAGGAGCCTGCTTCAGCATGACTGCAACCTCCTTCAGGGCACATCCACCTGTTCTGTTTTGCAGTCCTTTATGAGCTGCAGGATGGGTATCTGCTACACCAGGGACCTTCAGAGGAACAACCTGAGGCACCAAGGTCTTCACCACAGTCTGCAGGGGAAATCTCTACCCTGGTACCTGGAGCACCTTCTGTCCTCCATCACTGACCTTGGTATCTGCAGAAATGTTTCTCTCTCGTTCCCACTCCTCTCTCTCAGCTCCTTTTTGCACAGCATATTTTTTATGTCCTGGACTTGGCTGGAACTGACTTTGTCAGACAAAGGGACAGCTTCTGGTATCTTCTCACAGAATGCAGACCTGCAGCTCCCACACTACCAAAACTTTGCCATGCAAATCCAATAGAGTTTAGAATAAATTCTGATCTTTCGGTAAGCAAATATCACCATTGCTTTCCTTGGTTCCTTGGTAACAATACGCATTTTCAAAAATGGAAAGACTATGCTTTTAAAAAGCTTTAAACTATCATGGACCATAAAATTAGTTATGCAGGAAGGAAGTCTTTCTACTAATCTAATAAGAATTGCTAGGCAGATGTTCATATGAAAGAATAGTAAGTGACAGCAGGCTCCCCATGTTTCTCCATATTCTCCCCAGGTCTTCAAGTGATGGATGTTCACTGGTGGGATACTGGGACCAGTGTAACAGATGGAGTGAAGTGCTTCACTTATAAGAAAGAAGTAGAAATATGTTTATTGATATTAAATGATTTAACAAAGTTTGATAATAAGTGTGAAAGTGATTTAAGGAGATTCGATGGCAAAGTATACTTGATTATTTACTACATAGAGGACAGGGTGAGCAAAATTGCCAGGGAGATCTTCCTGTTCAGTCATGAGATTCAGAAAGGACCTCCTTGCTTTCTAAACTTTCTGATGGGAGTTTAGGTGTGGCTGGATCCAGACTTAGTCCTGGACTTGGTTTATGTGCAAAGGCTTATGTATGCACAGTCAGTCCTTTATGCCACTTGGCTGAGGTTTCAAAGTTTCAGTGCACTCATTCCCAATTCACTTACTGAGTATCTGATGTGACACGGATTCTCTCAGTTTTGAGAGGTGTATCTACTCAAGGGGAGATCCTGGCATGCAGCCACTGCCATGCAGGAAAGCTCAGCAGGCCCTGAGCTAGGGCTGTCCACTATTTAGGGAGTATGATGGTTGTCTTGCAGTTTCATTTGCATAACAGCTGTAGTTTTGGTGTAGGCTCAACTAGCCCTTAGCTGTTGAGGAAGATTCATTGTGTTGTTATCTGCAAAACAAAAGCAGCCATCATAACTATCCTGAGTGGCAATTACTCAACAAGAAAAAGGTGTGGGGGTGAGCAGAACATCACAAGCAGCCGTGTCCACAGAGCTGCTTGCTCCCAGGAGTGTGACGGTTCAGTTTCCATGTGACTGGCACTGACAGTGGTATCTGCAGCAACAAAAGTCATGGAGAGGTAATGGTGGTGCAGTGACAGCAGCTGGGGGAGATTTCTGGTTTTCTTCCTCCTTTGGTGGAAGGATGCAGAGGTGAGGGAAAACAGCTGAGAAATATAAGTCTCTTGACTGCAGCCCACATACCATAACTATGAAGAGCAGAAAGCAAGGAGGGTTGTCATTCTCTGCTGGCCAGCACTGGAGTCAATCAGTGTGGGAACAAACTTTTGGTTTGATTCACTCTTACAGTGTATTGTAGTCAACTGCATTATCAATGCAATTTGGAAAGGTTGGAGAAACTATCTGTAACATTGCAAGAATGCTTAATGTAAAGAATAAAGTTAATATATTTCAAATTATTTTTTAAAAAAATCTAGTTTAATTATGGCTATAAAGCCCTTTTTTGGTGTGTTCAAAAGAAGAGATGTGAGACAGTAGAGAACTTTTCAGCTGCTTGTTTTGAGTTCTGCCAGCATGAAGATATTTCTTTCCCTGTTTTCTGAATATTAAGCTAGGAGCCTGCTCTGTAGTTTGAGTCTTTATCATAGGTGGACAGAGACCAAATGGTGAAACTGAGATAACAACACCGAAAGGTTGCAGTCACAGTGCATGTAATACCAGAGAAGGGAGTGAGTGGAGAAAGACGAAAAAGCACCAGGGCAACAGTGAAAATGAGAGGGTAGAAGAGAAAAAAGCATGACTAAACAGAGGACCCCGGAGGAGCCTGCAAAGAAAGATGCATTTTCAGGAAACAGACTTACAGAATGAAAACTATTAAATCTGAAGAAACAGAAATGCAAGGCAGAGAAGAATTGAAATGTAATAATATGGCTTCAAGAGGAAAAACAGAAAGAATGAAAATCTGGAAGAGAGGTGAACAAAGTGTGGAAGAAGTTCTAGCCATTTGTTTACCCAAAGTATATGGAAGTCACTCTTCTGAAAGTCTGCCATTTATAATTCTGGCCTAGAGCCAAACTACTCTGAAAAATCCAGTCTCAGTTATTTTCACCTTCTTGCTCTGCCATTCTCATTCCTCACTCAATGGGAGCCACAATGTAAAAAAATAACTGAAGTCATCAGCTTCACAGCATTTTATATCGATCCACAACTACAAATGTCATGAGCAGTTTTTCCCAAGATAAAAAAATCAGCAGAAACTGGAAAGGAAGGTGGCTACCTGGGGATACTATTGCTGAAATATGACTTTGAACAGAGTAAATGTGCTCTACCTGTAAAGAAAACATGGCCAAAGTTTAGGTAAAGAGTTTTCAATTCTTATGCTGCTCCATTTTCATGTATTTTTGTTCTTTTCAAAATTTGACCATCAACAGTGCAACAGAATCACACTTGAAATAAATTGAAAAATTTAATTAATAATAACAACAAAATATTTTCTTCTTGACATCCAGAATGTGAGTAAAAGATAAAATATGTTAGTATATACCACAGTGTTTTGAGACAATAAATTCTGTAACTTAGTATTATTGTGGAAGCAATTTCTGTGGGAAAAATATCATTATTTTCCTTAATGAAACATGAGAACACGAATGTGTAGAGTGAGGAATAGATTACTATTTGATTTTTACAGAAAATTCAGATGCACTATTGTTGATTGGTGTCTTCTGTCTAACAGCAGACGCATATTTACTGCTCAAGATGCTTAACCTGAATTGTATTTTTTGATAAAGTTTAAAGTAACACAGTCCTTTCATTGGTGCCACTCTGGAGATTAATTCAGCCATTTTCAAGTGTTTCACGCATACCTTGAAAAGTCTGCAAACCACTGAAACATTGGTTAGACTATTTTCAGAATACATTTTTCAGGTGTTTGCTAAATAACATATTTTACAGGTACCCTGTGTTTGACATTTGACTCCCAACATGCAAATCTTTCAATGGGAACAAAATACTTTGAATATTTCCAGAAAAAGGGACAGAACTAAGTTTTGCAAATCTTAAACAATTCCAGGTTTTCTTGCCTAAATTTTGAAAATAATTAAGTTTAAGAAGCCTTAATAAAGTGAAATATTAGTTTAGTGTATAATTTTATTTCCAGGTGCGTAATATTATCCTCATTTATATCTTCCTTGTGTAATTTGATATAAACATCACAGATAAGGTGCTGTTGTTTTTCTCTCTTTATAGTCTCCTTGTTCTTGTTTATATCAAATATGGATGTTGAATGGCTTTTTCCTGCTCTTTAGGAAGTAAGGACACCTAGAACTGGCTCTAAGAATAAGCCATTGGCACATCGGCATTTCTGCATGTTGGTAAGATATTCTAAAAGAGACTATCCACAAAGTTAAAACTACAGAGGTCAAGTGCTACTTAAATAATTTAAAAGTACAGAGGAAGTCATGTATCAAATACCTTCACTGGCTGATATCAGTGTTTTAATTAGAGATGAACTTGAGCTGTAAATTCCTGAATCTAATGCATTGTGCAAAGCTTGTGGATTTCTGAAAGTAAGTTATTTTAGTCTTAGAGTCTTATTTGTCAATAACATATTACCAAGTTATGCATAAACCCCTGCAAAATCAAATTTTTAATGTTAAATGAACTTATGGAATTGCAAGTTAATTTAAGATACGTAATGACCAAGTATTACAAGACCAACTACATAGAAGTGCAAAGTGCTAATGTTTCTTTGGGTTTTTATCTCAGTGCTTTCTTTTATTTTTATCTATACTACAGTACTATCTGGAGAGTTCTGTATAGAATCTGTTGGAAGAGATACTATGTTAATTATAGCAATAGAAGACCTTTGTTCCATTGAATATCCAGAACTATAACAAAAGTTTAAAGTAAAAGGAAATGAGAAAATTGTGGGGGAACTTATGCTTAAAGATTATTGGTTTCACTGGACATACAGATAGCCCTCTAGGTCAGTTAGCGCTAAGTCCTCGATTTGAGAACCAGACAATATTAGAAAAGTGCATTCTGTCTGTAAATAGATCAGGGGGCTGAAGATCACTGAGAAAAGTAGTTCTTTTTCTACTTGGGATGTTTTTTGATTGTGATTATGTGATTATGGTTATGGCAGATATGTTTAACAACAGCATGTCTTAGTAGATTAAGCAGCCTGAGGATAAAGGGCAAAAAGTAGAAAGTTTACATATTCACTGTGCTCTGCTTCTCAGTCTTGTCACTCAGACATGTTTTCCCTTGATTTTCTCTAGGGACTCTACAATGTAAGCATTGTTGCCTCTTCTGACATAATATAGTAAATATTCCCTTATGCTGTCCACGCTCAAAAAGATGGGCACCATTAAAAACAGTGGTTATCCACAAGTAGGAAAATTATAATGAGGATGCTGAGTTATACCATAAGCATTAACCTGACGTCCTAAAGACGTGCAGATAAATGTTCAGCTTCAGGTGAATACAGTCCATACCCACAATGGCTTTAATGGAGATTACATGTCTGCAATCAGTTCAGGTAACACCAGGTTTTGACTACAATTTTTATCACACCTGAATTAAAATTGTAGTAGAGTAGGCCATATTTTCAAAATAGTAAAACAAATGTTTGGGTTTATTTTGTAGTTTTAGAATAAGTATTTAAAATAAAAACTGCAAAACAGTGGATGTTTCTGTTCTAATAATTTTAGAAGGCAATTAGTACTAAATGACATTATTAGAGAAGAATTTTTTTTGTGAGATTCTCTGTTGAAAAGACATCTTTGCATTGATTTCAAATTACACCTTGGTTTTTCTGTTCACTTATATAAATTTCTGAGAACTGGATTAGACTGCATGAATAGGCTGGGAGCAGACAAAAGATTTGGAGAGGCTACAGACAGGACAGCTGATCTGAAATGACTAAAGAGATACTCCATGCAATATGACATCATTCTCAGCTACAGAACTAGGCTGGGCAGTTTGTTTCCCAAAGTAGTCTGTGTTTAGGGACTGGCTGAAAGCCAGTCTGCTAGAGGGAAGTGGTGAGGGATGACCTTTGTAGCAATTTTTAAACCTTTTTTTTACCCTTCGTTTATTAAACTGTATCTTGACCCAGAAGGATTTCTTCCTTTTGCCCTTACAATCTTCTCCACCATCCTGCTGGGCAAGAGTGAGCAAGCAGTTGGTGAGTGAGTAGTTGCTGGATGGGGTCAACCCACTGCTATCAGTCATCCTATTAATGTAGTTCTGACGACTATCACCCATCTTTAAAGTGCTGACATAATTTTAACTTTCTTCCTGTTCCTTAGAAATTCTGAAATATAACAAAAACTTTGTTATGAGCATTAAAATTCTGAGGAAGCGTTTAATTATCTGTTTCGAGTGGCAGATGACAGTTAAAATTTCAGTCTTGATGGCTATTATTTATAAACAACTGTGTCTTCTCAGTTCATTTGTGAAGAAAGATTCTTTATTTTTATGCATCACCTTTAAGTGGAAGAATACAGTGGCTCTGACTTTGATTCCCTCTATGTCTGAAGCCATGCTCCCATTTAAAAATTTCACTTGAACTATTCAATACCAATATGTTTAATCTAAATTGTTCCAAACATAATTTGGTCATTCAAATGAGTGTTTGAAATATAATAGAAAACAGTAATCACAAGAGCTATCATTTATTGTGGAAATGCATTCTCCTTCAGAAAAACCTCTTCAATTATTCCAAAAGTTTTTCAGCCACTTACTGTTTGTCCTCTTTTCGGTGTGCTTACTTCTTGGCCACACACCGTTTTGCATTCATTACAAGAAGAGGCGTACCATGCACAGAATGATAAAGAAGTTTATAAAGAACATAATTCAGTGACTGATGGGCCCAAAGGGTTACACCTGCCAAAATGCATTAACTATTGTAATGTGATGTAATAAACTGTGATGTGACTTGCTTAACATAATACAGTATTTCACTTAGGAATTAAATGAACAAATGAAAAAACTAGAAAAAGTCAGTAGGGAAAGAGTTGCTATTTTAATTTCTAGTTTTATGAAAGAAGAGGAAATTATGTTCACTGTATAACAGATTGGTGTCAGGTGAAGTGTTTAAAAGTTCAAGATAATTGGCGTTATGGGAACTCCCAGGCTGCTGAATAATCCTGCCTAATGCTGGGAAGGAGGACCACCATGTTGTAGGAACTATGGTCAGAACAACAAATATCTGAGGTATTGATGCAACGTACTGTAAAAATAAAAAAGAAGTGAACAATACATAACACATTCACAATGCAATTTAAAAATCCTAAGCAGTGAAGTATTCAGAGATATTTATCCCTACTCTCTGAATACAAAGGAGGTAATTAAATCCATGAGTTTGAATTATTGGGCCGAACTCTAGATGAAAGAGACCTTTTTTCATCCTTTGATCAACCTTGAGTAGAAAAAAAATTCAGACAGGTAACACTTTTCCATCTACTGAATATAGGAAAATTCTGTCTTATATTAATATGGTAGATCATAAAAGTAACTGTTAGAAACCAATCGCTGCTGTATTCAGGCAAGAACAGAAAATATCACTCATGTCTACCAGAACTGGACAAACAAAATATATGAGGAAAAAACTTTGGTCAAAATACTCTGTGAAGTCTTGAGCAGAACTGATTTGCACTAATTTGTGTGCTTGGTTGTAAGACAAAGAACTCTGAAAGTTGAAAAAGCATTTTATAACTACAACTTTCTGCTTTCTATTGTGATTGTTGTTATTATTATTTTACATTGCAAGGGATTCTTCAGAGGTTTTGGAAACCAGGGAAAATTTAGCAATGGTCCATGAAAACTCATACATTTTCCATTAGTAACAAGAGTTTCCTCTGTTAGCTCTGCTGATTTTAAAATGTAACCATATGCTGAGTATAGGATTTGTTTTGGTACTTAATCATGGCAATGTACTATTTTACAATGGACTGATTCCATGTTCATCAAAGCAAACTATTGAAACACATTTAATATCTATTTCTGAGATGCAAATAATATTTATTAACTTGCATCCGATACATCAGTCTTGTATTCTGACATAATTAAAAAATGCTTCAGACAATAACACAATTACTGTTAAAATGCAAAAGAAACTCCATATATCAGTGGAGATATATAAATAAAATGTTGATTCATTAGATGCTACAACATTTCTGATATATCTTCTGACAATGATGAATACAGAATAATGGTTTTTTTGAAAATATGCAAAATATAATTAAAACACATTTTTGAACAGGAGATGTAAAACAACAACATGCAGAGATCTGACTCTCTGTGTATAAATGACTTTATGGCAGACTGAATTGAAATATAAATTTCACAAGCACTTTCAAAACATGCTTAGATTTATCAACATGATGTACACCTTATGGAGTGCATACTTTGTGTCTGGCCTCATGTCTGTGTGTATATATATACATATATATAGATATATATGTATGTGTGTATTTGATAATGAACCCATTTCTGCTTATTTCTTTGAGATGAAGTTTAGAATAGCCTTTAGAATTCTTAAATTAAGTACACCAATACAGAGACATGTGAGGATTCCTGCCAATGTTTCCACATTCTAAAGGTGACTACTAAAATTAATTATTAAAATCAAAATTAAATTAAAAATCATTAAAATTAATGATTTTAGATAAAAGAATGAAACGTGTTTCTTGAATCTGCTGCTCACATAGTGCAGAGGAGCTCATACGTGGTAAAGCATCTTTGTCACTGTGTGCTCTGAGTGAGCCAGTGCAGCCTGGCAAAGGAACCACATAGCAGTTGCTTTCTGTATGATTGTCCAGTTTGTGAGAGCTGCCAAGCAAGAGTGTGTCTAACCAGGGGAAAAGCCCAAAGAGGTAAGAACTGCTTTATTGCATTCTACTTCTTTCTTACTGCTTTGTGAATCTCAACACAGGAGAAACCCTCACCCCAATTAGGACACTATAAGTTATTTTAAAATACAGTATTAATATAGATAAAAAGCGCTCTAAGATATATGTGGGAAATGCAATTCTTATGGAAGCGTCTACCACACTCATGATGCTCTGAGGGGTATAAGGGAGAAAATGATTGCCTGACATACAAGGGAAATATAAAAGATAAATGCAGAAGGGATTGTACCACACAGGCTGCAAGAAATAGGCCAAGAATATTTTGTTTTATTATTATTTTTAATGGATAGATATAAGAATTGAGTGAGACCTGTGAATACCTAACTTTCACTTAATTCTGGAGGTATTTGGAAAGTTGAGATGGGACTTCAGCCACATTGTCTGGTTGGCCTATACACTTTTATTTTACAGAGTCATGAAGTTTGCTGGCATCAGAGCAAAGATGAGATTATTAATTTTAAGGGATTGAAAATTCAAAAGATTTAGCTGACTCGCATGTTTCTATAACAGCAACTGAGAAATAATAACTTGTATTTGTTGAAGACAGAAGAGGAAGATATGCCTCTGCTATTTCCTCATGAGGAAGTGAGAATACCTTTAAATCATTTCAACTGTTTTCGAACTGGAGGAAGGTGGGCTCCCTAGAAACCATGATGGGAGGTGCCTGAACATTTCTTGTTGAGCAGCAGCAGCCATGAGAATGGTAGTGTGCTTTGGTAGTAGGGTTAAGAGGCTATGTGAGCTCTGTCTAAGAGTTGATAGGTCCTCTGGGGTCATGGAACCTCTGGCCTGCCTTATCACCATGGGAAAGTGATGATGTTTCACAGTGCTCACTCCCAAGTGCCAGCTGGAGTCCCAGGAGTAGATCCACAAGGGATGTACCTCTGCCTAGGCACTGAGCCATTGGGTGATGGAACAATGATTGTAAGCAAGCAGGCACTGTGACATAAGAAACAGAAAACAGAAAATGAAAAGATTCTTTGGAGTGGGCCTTGGAGAGGAAAAAAACCCCTGAAAACCATATTGCATGCAGGAAAGAATAGTTAGAGGCTGCACTCAGACACTTGTTAGGGATGAATGACCCCAGAATTGGCATGAGGAGTAAGGCTCCTTCTTCACTTCAGGTGTGCATTAACAAAGTAGGTCTAGGCTGCTGAGAACAGCTGAAAAGGAACAAATTTCCTCAGGGAAAATCAGAGCTGCTCTAGCCTGATCCAACTGTCATCATGTACAGGAAACAATGGAAGACAGTGGACCGAGACATCCATCTGTCAACCATATTATCTGCCTTAGGAGGTTTATTGCATGCCAGGAGTTCAGGTGCAAAATGCTTGCAGAGGCATTGCCAAGATTTAGCTCTTTTTCAAAATGATACTCTTTATTGTCTATGTGACACCAACAATACCACCAAGGAGGACCCTGAGAACATCACAAGAGACTTTAGAATTCTGACAAAGTACCCTTTGACTGCCTTATAGTGTGATATAGAGAAGACGGACCCAGATTTTTCTTAGAAGTTCACAATGAAAGTTCATGAGGCAATGACTATGAGCTGGAACAAGACAAATTCCAATCAGATATTAAAAAAATAATAATTTTAGCATAAGGATGATCAAATATTTGAATGAGTTGCTCAGTGAGTTGTGTAAACTTTATCCATGGAGATATTAACAGCTGGCTTTATATGATCCTGAACAATATTATCTGACTGTGAAATTCGATGTAATTTCAAAGTTGTCCCTTGCTCTGAGCAGGACATGGGGTAGGACAACTGGATGCCCAGAGCTTCTTTTCAACCTAAACTTCTATGGTTTATGAGACAGTAGTTGAGACAGAGAACTCCAAATTTTTATGTTCAGTACAGTTTTTTTTTTTAAATGCTGAAGTAGCTTAGAGCTGAATATAGCATCTGATAGTATGCAATACTGATTATGCTCTTTAAGTGTTTAGGTAACTGACAGCTACTGCTATAAGCAGGAATTTCTAATCGATGCCCTCTAGTCTCACTAACCAGTCCTAAGTTCTTCTCCTGTAAATTAGATGGCCAAAGCTCAGTTATCTCTTTCACCAGGTCACAGAGCAAACTACTCTGTTAGCCCACTGCTTGTTTCTTTCAACTCTTATACTCTCAACCTAAATTACTTTTTTTCCCCTTATCTTAAGGCACTTAATTGTGCCTCACGAGGCACAAGACATCATTGTGAGAAAAAACTGTGTCTTTAAATTGGCAGTGATAGAAGGACAGGGCATATGAGAAAAAAAAGAAGAAAGAAAGAGAGAAGGAAAGAAAGAAAATTAGTTTAATAGGCTAACCATCCTAATTCTAAATGCCTCATGCATAGTCCTGGAGTTCAAAGATGCAGAAGGAAAAGCAAGAAGGAACTACAGAGTGAGATGAAGCAACAGGATATCCCCATGCCCTCCCCATCCTACACGCATGAAAAGGTTTATTGTGTTCAGAAAATCAAGTAATGCCTTCACTGGAAGATAAAAAGTCTCTGAGAAGCCGCAGTTTAGTATCTATGGTAATACTAGCACAGTGGGAGTGATGAAAATCAATGCTGTTGGTGTTCACTGTTTTTCTTAATAAGTGGAATCCATCAGATGCAGAAGACCAAGTGTACTTCTAAAATTTGAGGTCTTGAATCTTTGGAGCAATGCATTGGTTTGGTTTTAGTTTCTTTTTTTTTTATTTGGTAAACTTTTGCAATAAAATAACTTCACAAATTTTGCAAAGTTTCAGTTCATAAGTTTCAAAGAATTACTTTGCAGGAGAAAAATGAAAGAGCAATAAGTTTATAGGAAACAAATGATAAAAGTAATGTTTTAGGTAATAATAAAAATTACTGGAGTGCAGAAAATTGATGTTAGTCCAAAAGTTACGAACAGATTTTTTAAAAATAATTTTTGACTTACAGAAAAAAGTATTTTCAAAGTTATTTGAAATCATCAGAGACGGGTGCTTGCAACTAGCAAAAAATCAACATTTCTTCAATTCTTTAAATGCATCATGTATTTTATGATAATCTCAGAAGTGTTTAAAATTACATGCTTGTCTAGTCTGTTTCTCTACAGAAATGAATGCCATGACAGCTAAGACGCAGGCATACTCAGAACACATTCACTGCCATTTCAGTCTGATGTCAGGACATTCAGAAAATAGGTGAATTAGAGGCCTTGAATAATCTGAGAAAGGTGGCTTCTGGAATAGCATGATATGAAGCTGTATGCAAAAGGATTAATATGATTTAACATTGTGAATGAGAGCAAATAGGTTTGGAGGGAGGTAATTTCATTAAAGTAAGACAGTTTAAAAGGTAAACAAGGGAATAAGAACTCAGGAAAGTGACAGAAATTAAAGAATATCAGCAGGCTTATTGGCTTCACATTGTTGACTTAACAGGGGAAAAACTGCATTTTGATTTTAAACATGATCCATCTTTCTTTGATCAAAAATGGACAGGTGGACATATGACAACAGGAAAAAAATAACCAAAGCATCCATCCAAAGATGGAGCAAAATATTTTAAATCTTTCTCTGGGCATCTCAGCTCTGATTCTCAGCAACACTGGCTGCACTGAAGCTTACTGAAGAGTAAACTTCTTTTGCAGTTAAGTCAAACATAAGATGTACAGATTCCCTTCCCCTTCCCCTTCCCCTTCCCCTTCCCCTTCCCCTTCCCTT